>RJWJ010043420.1:0-12607 GCA_004363605.1 Indri indri | reverse complement strand
CAATTGTTAACTATATTTATCATGCTGTTCAATAGATACAAAAAATCCTCTTATTACTCCTGTGTAATTGAGATCCTGTACCCTTTCACCAGCACCTCTCCATACCTCTTACCCTCTAGCCTTTGTAACCATCTTTGCATTTTCTACTCCAATGAGTTTGATTTTTTTATTCTCCATATAAGTGAGAATATGGCATATTTTTCTCTCTGTGCTGGGCTGATTTCACTTAGCATAATGTTCTCCAATTCTGTACATGTTGTCCCAAATGACAGAATTTCCTTCTCTCTGTAAGTCTGAGTAGTATTCCATTATGTATTTATACCACATTTTCTTTATCTAGTCATCCATTGATGGGCAATTAGGTGGAGTCCATACTCGGCTATTGTGAATAGTGCTGCAATGAACATGGGAGTACAGACATTTCTTCAACAAACTGATTTCAATTTTTTGAGTAAATACCCAGAAGTGGGATTACTGGGTCATGCAGTAATTCTATTTTTAGTTTTTTTTTTTAGGTTCCTCCATCTAGTTTTCCACAATGCTATACTAATCTACATTCCCACCACCAGTGTACAAGGGCTCTCTTTTCTCCACATCATTGCCAACACTTATATTTCCACTTTTTGATAATAATCATTCTTATAGGTATGAGATGATATCTCATTCTGGTTTTAATTTGCATTTTCATAATGATCAGTGATGTTGAACATTTTTTCATGTATCTGTTGGCAATTTGTATAACTTCTTTTGAGAAATGCATACTCAAGTACCTTGCTCATTTTTTAATTAGGATTCTTGTTTACTTGCTATTGAGTTGTTTGAGTTCCTTATATATTTTGGATATTAACCCCTTATCAGATAGATGTATACTTTGGAAATATTTTTGCCTAATCTGTAGGTTGTACCTATACACTTGTATTCTTTGCTGTACAGAAGTTTTTTAGTTTGATGTAATTTCACTTATGTATTTTTGCTTTTGTTGTCTGCATTATTGGAATAAAATTCAAAAAATTATGGCCCAGAGTAATGTCCTTTAGTTTTTCTCCTTTGTTTTCTTTTAGTAGCTTTGTTTCTTGTCTTATGTTTACATGCTTAATTCATTTTGAGTTGATTTTTGTAGATGATATGAGATAAGGGTACAATTTCATTCTTCTGCATGTGAATATCCAGTTTTCTGAACATCATTTATTGAAGAGAATATCCTTTTTCCCATTGTGTATTCTTGGCACATTGCCCAAAAATTAATTGACCATACATTTGTGAGTTCATTTCTGGGCTCTTTACTCTGTTTCATTGGTCAATGTGTCTATTTTCGGTCAGTACCATGCTGTTTTGATTACGATACTAGTATAGTATAGTTTGAAGCCAGGTTGTATAATGCCTCCAGCTTTGCTCTTTTTGCTCATGATTGCCTTGGCTATTCGGGTTTTTGTCGTTCCAAATTAATTTTAGGACTTTTTCTATTTCTACGAAAAATGTCATTGGAATTTTGAAAGAGATTGCATTGAATCTGTAGATTGCTTTGGGTAGTATGGACATTTTAACAATACGAATTCTTTCAATCTATGAACACAAGATATCATCCCATTTCTTTGTGTCTTCTTCAATATCTTTCCTTAGTGTTTATTTTATTTCTTTCGTGTACAGATCTTTCTTCTCCTTGGTTAAATTTATTCCTGAAAAAATTTAGTTTTTTGTAGCTATTTCAAATGGGATTGTTCTCGTGATTTCTTTTTTGGATAGTTTGTTTTTAGGGTCTAGATATGTTACTGATTTTTGTATGCTAATTTTACATATTGAAATTTTATTGTATTTGTTTATTAGTTTAATAGTTTTTGGATACAGTCTTTAGAGTTTTCTACATATAAGATCATATCATCAGCAAACAGTGACAATTTCAAGACTCCCTGATATGTGCTGCTATTGAGATATCAATGATGGGATACAGAAACATAAAAGACCAATTTAGTTGTGGAAAAAAAGATCAGTAAGGGATGTACATTGCTACATAGGGAAATCTGAAGCCTTGGTTAGATGTGGGAACTGCTATTGTGGGAAAATAAATAGCTATTTTATTTAATTCTCAAAGCAACTATTTGAGTGTTAGCGGAAAAGAAGCCAAACTCTGTAGAATAATTTAAAGACATTTATTCTGAGCCAAATTTGAAGACCATGGCCTGGAGCCACGCTCAAGAAGCCTTGAGCAAGTGGACTCACAGTGGTTGAGTTACAGTCTGGTTTTATACATTTCAGGGAGACAGGAATTGCTCATAAAGTCATGAATGAATACATGGAAGGCAAACATTGATTTGGTCCAAAAGGGTGGGACATTTCAAAGCAGGAGCTTACAGGTTATAGGCGGGTTTAAAGACCCTTTGATTTATAATTGGTTAAAGAAATGAAGCTTTGTCTAAAGGCTTGGAATGTTTTAAGTTAAGATAAGGAAGTCTGTTAATCAGAGACAAGCTGCTGGACATAGACTCAGTGATTTGTTATGTAAATTGAGGACCTGCAGGTTTGTCTTGCATGCCTTAAGCCTGTTAATGTGTTACAAAGAAGGGAAGGGGGCATGATGAGTCATGTCTGACCTCCCCTCTCATGGCCAGTAACTCAGTTTTAGGGTAACCCCTTGACCAAGAGGGGTCCATTCAGTCAGCTGTTGAGGGGGAGCCTTAAGATTTTATTTTAGTTCACATGAGGTAAGTGCAGAATTTCTATTTTTAGTGGATTTATTTGAATTTTTCCTTTAAGTATCACTTTAGTTCATCTTACAAATTTTCGTATGGAGTATATTTATCATTGATTAATTATAAATATTTTGCAATTTCTATTGTGATGTTTCTCTTTAGTCAATGAGTTATTTTCTTTGGTTTCTATCTGTTAACTGTCAATGCAACATTTATTCCAGTGTAATTGCCCAGTGGGTATTTGGTTTTATTTATTCTACTCATAATTCAGGAGCTGAGAACCTATTTCAGAACCCATGCCTTTTATTTTCATCTTAGAATCATGTCTTGATTCAACTGTGGAAAATTGTCATGTATCATCTCTTCAAATAATGTTTATCTCTTTTGGCCACTGACATATACTCAGTAATTAAAACAAGACCTGGCACATGGCTGATGTCCATTACATATTTTATAAAATAAGCAAATTGACTTATCCTCATTTGTTTTCCAGTTATTCTGGCCTTTTTCCTTTTCCTCTGAGCCAGGTTCAGTACAGCTTTAGATGTTTTACCCTTAATCTTCCTTCTGCTTGAAATATTCTTCCCCTAGATACTCTCATGGCTGATGTCTGGCTCCTTTACATAACTCATTTCTTAGCTTAAATATCACCTTTGCAGAGTAGCTTTGCCAATATTAAGTAGATCCCCTTTCTCCAATCACTCTTCATCCCTTTTTAAAAACATTTTTTCAAGCTCTTTGTGTATTTATTTGTTTTTGCTTAGTTTTTTGTTTGTTTTTTTCCGTGCTTCCTTCTAGTACAGTATAAGTAAGCCTTACACAAGCAGAGATCATGTTTGTCTTTTTCACCAGCATATCCCAGTTCGAGTATACCAACCATCACAGAGTGGGTATTCAATGATTTTGGAATGAATAAAATGCCCTTCCCTCATGATTATCTAAGTTTGTAAAACACCGGCTTAGACATTTTTTGGAGCCTTTAATATGTTTGTAGACATTGTAAAATTTAAAGAGAAAGCTACAGTATTAGTGAGTAAGTTCATGTCCTCAGGAGTGGACAAACATGGGTGTGAGTCTTGGATCTACCATTTATCATTAGAATAAACTTAAATAAGATACTTAATGTTTCTGCTATAAACTAAAGGTTTGTGATCTATTCAAATTTATGTAAAAGACATAATCCCCAGTGTGGCTGTGTTTGGAGGTGGAGCCTCTAAGGAAGTAATTGAGGTTAACTAAGGTCATAAGTGTGGAGTTCTTATTTGATAGGATCAATATCCTTATAAGAAGAGACACCAGACAGCATTCTATCATGCTTCTTTCTCTTTCTCTTTGTCTCTCAATACCTTATTGTCCCATACTCACTCATTTTTAGACTACCATTGATCATGAGTAATGGAAACCACAGAAAGCAAAGCAGCAGATAAGGGGCGACTACCATATATCATTTAAAGTTGGAATTGATTACAATTAACAGATATAGTGAAAATAGGGACTTAAAGATACGGAGAGCTTTATGTCTGCCATGTAATGCAAATAATAGCTAATAGTTATTATGTACTTTCTTTGTGCCAGTCACTATTATACGTGTTTTACATGATTAACTTAGCAAATCTTCTCAATAATGTTGAGGTGTGTGCAATTTTTCTTCTAAAATTTACAGAGAAAATGGGAACAGGGAGTTTCTGTAACTTGCCCAGGGTCCTGCAGCCAATAAGCAGCAGAGCCAGGCATCAAAACTGGGAAGCCTGACTTCAGAGTCTGTACTCTAAACTTTTATGATACACTGCTCTTGATAATTTAAGTTTAGAGTTAAGCATTCCCTGGCTGAAATGGTAACCCTACAATGTTATCACCAATCCTGGCACCTTCTGCTTTTCTGTTTATCCATCCTTTACCCATCACTAGATGGATAAACTACTTCCAGAATCATGGCCATGTTCCAAAAATAAAAGGAACAGACAGCAAAAGGGGTATATACCTGCAGAATCAGCCTCACAGAAGACTTCTTTCTTTATCACGATGGACACAACTGCATCATGTGACCACCTCCAACTACAAGAACAACGGGAATAGTGCAGTGTCACTTTGAGAGAGGTCTATAGTCTCAGAAACAGACTACAGATATCATGGAGCCTGACAAATGACAATGTCCCTTTAGACTTTAGGACAGGAGTATAAATTGTTATCAGTCTCAAACATTTATTAGTACCATTTTTACCATCATCTAGCTTTTTATTAGTCATTTGTGTGCTGCCTTTCTCATTTCATATCTTATCCTTTCCCCTCACAATAGTGTTGCTGTGAAATTAAATGAGAAAAATATGTATAGTGTCCATAATACAGTGTCTGTCATGTAGTATATACCCAATAAATGATCGGTACTTATTAATTATTTTATCCTTAGGTCCCAATATATATTAATAAATTGCTTGCAAAATACTAATTTCATAAAGAAGCAATGAACATATTAATGTGGTGACTTTAGCTATATTAGTTTTTTTCTTATTACAAAATAACAGAGGTTTGAGCACCTCAAGTTCCTTAGTTTTCCAGAAAAGCTTAGTGATAATAGCCCAAGGTCAAGAAGCATAGCAATAACTACTTTCATTAAAGTCAGTGCTACAGTTTGGATATGTACACGAAAGATCGTATGTTAGAAAATTAATCCCCAATGCAACAGTATTGAGAAGTGGGGCTTTTAAGAGGTGATTAGGACGTGAGGGCTCTGTCCTCATGGATGGATTAATGCCATTATTGATGGCATTAATTAATTCTTCTAAAATAAACAACCTTAATATTTTAATAATAACAAATGTGTGACTAAATCCTCTAGGTACTGCTGTCTGAAAATTTTTGGTCTTCTGGGAGAAGCTCTCATAGGAATCACATTAAATAGGTAGGTCTGCTGCTTGTACAATTGTTCAGAAACATAAAACATGAGGGGACAAGTGAAAAAAAAAACCCAGGAATAAAGTCAGGGTCACGAAATGATTTGAACATAAAGGCAAAGTCATGAGAAAAGACATGAAGTTCAGTCACCAACATAGTAAGGAGTGAGGTCAACAGCTCTAGAGCTGGAGCAATTTAAGCAACTGAGTTTCCATTTATATAAGTGCATTTCCTGTAAGGTGCTATGCAAGGTTGGAAGAATCAATACAATATAGCAATCAGTCATATGACTCTCTGTGGAGCATTCTCAGCTATAAGCCTCAAAGCCCTAATTGCTTTCATCATGTGATATTGTTTGAATAACAAGTCTATACTGTGGTGAATCATAACATGTACAGGCTCATACCTCTTCTCACTAGTACAATAAAACAAGAAAATGTGCTTCTAATGGTTGTAAATCCCTAAAGAAAATGTTTTCAATGGACAATGGAATTATACCACCTCATAGTCTCCCAATTATCCAAAGCTGCATGTAGACATTTCTCATTGGGATTCTGATGGCTTCTATTCGTTAAGCATATCTGGTTTGCAGGAAGCTATGTTTTGTTTTGTTTTCTGCTAATACACACCAATGTTTCAATTTATTTTCAAATTTGGCCATTGTACAGGTAAGTAAGGATGTTTGGCTGGAATAGATAAGAGAAACTTTTATACTACAGAACTTACTTTGGCTTATTATTTCCAGATTCTTGACAGAGCCTTTGGAAAAATACATCATTCTGCATTTTTCACAATATTTTTCATTCTCCAAGATAAATTGAAAGAAAATATTATACCAATATTACAAATAATACATTGTATCAATTAAATTACTGAACCACAAGGAAAGTGAAGAATTATAAGAGAAAACATTTAAGGGGCAATGTACCTAAAACAAAGATTTTTTTCAGGCTACCAATTACCAAAAACTCATTTAACTACAAAATACCCTCAACCCAGACAAAGTGGATTAGCGTTCAAGACTCTAATGAAGATAATTTTGTCAAGGTCATTAGATGCTCAATAGTGTTTGGGAAGACCTATAAAAGAATTACACCTGGCTGCTCTCATAATGGTTTGTATATCAGGAAACGGGAAATGATGTGCAGATCAGTTACCGATTATTTTAGAAGATTAGTTACAGCACTTGCAGATGCTTTGGAGGCATAATACCAGGCAGAGAGCAGGTTCAGAATCATCTGCTGTAAATTCTAGTTTCACAACAGGCAGAGGCCCATCAATTTGTGTCTAATTATACTCTTCCATGTGAGATATAAAATACCTCAGGGTTTCTATAATAAAAGATCATTAAAGTGGATGAGAAATAATTTTGAAACTCTTTCTTCTAGGGCTAATGTTAATACAGATGCTAATTACTCTGATAGGCCTTTGAGGGCCTTAAAAATTGCCCTCCTTCTTGGCGTGCTTAGACTGTGTAGCCACAATTATCTCTGACAATGCAACTTCTATTGGAAATCTGTTTGTTTTACTTTTGAGAATGAAACCGGACAGTTGTCATGAGAAATAAGAGCAATTATTTGGAATTCCTAAATTACATGAAAAAGAGAAAATATAACACTATTTACAAAAATTCTAAAGATATTAGTAATTAAATTGAATATCACATTCATCATCAAACCCAGCCAATCTGAGGCCCTCAAAAATTAATGATTAAATTTAATCTAATCACATGTCATTTTGCATTCATATTTTTCAATTCAATTCAATTAATATTTACCAAATGCCTGTAAGTTGCAAGGTTGTCTGACAGGGTTAAAGATGACTAATATGCAGGCTTTTATTTCCCCTCACCCATGGGATTTTCAATAAATGGAAGAGGCAGACCAATACTAGGTAGCTAATACAAGGCAGAATATGATAAATGTTATAATGTATTCCCAAGTAAAATACAACAGGTGAACACAGAGGGAGATGTTGACTAGGGATGAAGAAAGGCCATGTGGAGGAGATCGCATTTGAATAGGTCTTTAGGTATACATAAAACTTTGACATATGCAGGTAGAGAAGCAACGTGAAACAGGAAGAATTCTAGAAGAAAATGATGGAACAATTCTTATAGATAATTGGCCTAGGCAAAGACTTTTTTTTATGAAGAAGAACCCAAGGTCAATCTCAGCAACAACAAAACAAATAAATAGGACTTAATTAAACTAAAAAGCTTCTGCACAGCCAAGGAAACAATTAACAGAACAGACAACCTACAGAATGGGAGAAAATACTCACATGCTATCCATCAGATAAAGGGCTCATAAGCGGAATCTACAAAGAACTCAAGCAATAAGCAAGAAAAAAAAAATCAAACAATTCCATTAAAAAGTAGCCAAAGGCATGAACAGAAGCTTTTCAAAAGAAGATAGACTAATGGCCAATAACCATATGAAAAAAGCCTCAACCTCACTAATCATCAAAGAAATGCAAATCAAAACCACAATGCAATATCACCTAACCGCAGTGAGAATGGCTTTTATCAAAAAGTCCCAAAACAATAGATGCTGGCGTGGATGCGGAGAGAAAGTAACACTTATACACTGTTGGTGGGACTGCCAACTAGTACAACCTCTATGGAAAATAGTACGGAGTTTCCTCAAAGAACTAAAAGTAGACCTACTATTTGACCCAGGAATCCCACTACTGGGTATTTACCCAAAGGAAAAAAAAAGGTCATTTTATCAAAAAGATACTTGCACTAGGTTATTTATTGCAGCATGATTCACAATTGGAAAGATGTGGAATCAATGCAAGTGCCCATTAATTCATGAGTAAATTAATAAAATTTGCTATATGTGCACCATGGAGTACTACTCTACCATAAGAAGAAATGAATTAATACCTTTTGCAACAATTTGGATGGAACTGGAGACCATCATCCTCCTAAGTGAAGTATGGCAAGAATGGAAAAACAAGCACCACATGTACTCACTATTAAATTGGAACTAACCAATGAGCACTCATGTGCACAGATGGAAGTAAAACTCAATGGAAATCAAGCAGGTGGGAGGAGGAAGAAGGGTCTGGGTGAAATCATACCTAACTGGTATAATGTACACTATCTGAGTGATGGGTACACTTATAACTTTCACTCAAGCAGTATAAAAGTAATCCATATAACCAAAATATTTATACCCCCATGATATTCTGGAAAAAAAAAAACAACTTTAACATGTGTAAGTCGGAAAGAAGAAAGTGTTCAATGTGAACAAAAGCATGGATGCAGAAGACACAGCACGTACATGTCATAGCGTTGTTGATGTATTGGTATGTAGTAGGAAGATATGGCTAGATAAACAAGCTGTTGCTAGATTGTGGAGGCCAAGCTGAAAACTCTGGATTTCATTTTGCATACAATGAGGTATCATTGAAAATTTTTGTTAAAGAGAATGACAAGTTGGTATCTCCTTTGGATGTAATGTAGAAGATGCATTGGGGGAAGAAGAGACTAGAGATGAAAAGACTAATTAAGTAGATATTTAAAGAAGGGTTTAAATTAAATGAAGGTAAAATAACTAGAAAAAAATCATTTTGGAATTAGGGCACACTATAAACTTAGGACTTCCTTATAGGCTTGCAAAGAACCAGGCATTATTGTCATATTCATTTGTATTCATGTTTTGCATCATATTACAATATGTATGAGGAATCAAATGATCAAGGTTTTTTGTTGTTTTTTTTTTTTTGAGACAGAGTCTTACTCTTTTGCCCGAGCTAGAGTGGGTGCCGTGGCATCAGCCTAGCTCACAGCAACCTCAAACTCCTGGGCTCAAGAGATCTTTCTGCTCAGCCTCCCAAGTAGCTGGGACTACAGTCATGTGTCACCATGCCCGGCTAATTTTTTCTATATATTTTTAGTTGTCTGATTAATTTCTTTCTATTTTTAGTAGAGACAGGGTCTTGCTCTTGCTCAGGCTGGTTTCAAACTCCTGAGCTCAAACAATCCGCCCACCTCAGCCTCCCAGAGTGCTAGGATTACAGGCGTGAGTCACCACGCCCGGCCATGATCAAGGTTTTATACCACCAAATCATAGACAGAGCTGTGATGTCATCAGAAACATGTAAGTAACCCCAAACCAAATGTAAAGATATAAAGATGAAAAATACATACTATGATTTTATCTATTTTAATTTAACCTGGATCATAAAACCACATCCATCTTATAATCAAAGCAAAGCAAGTTTTTTTTATAAGAACTGTTATGGACTGAGTAGTCTTTATTGTCTTTTTCTCCTTTCCATTCCAGGATCCCGTTGGGTAGATCTTTAACACTGGGTTACAGCCTCGTTATCCTGCCTTAGCTCCAATTGATCAGCAGCCCTTCCAAATATTCTGGTCTTCTCTTTTAGGACTGGTTCTTATATCTCATTTAGATTTTGCCCAGATTCTGTCCTAGCACACTTAATCCAGTCAGGATCTGGATACATATGGTAAACTTCACCCAAATGATAACATTTCTGGATACATCCAGATGATCTGACTGAATTTTCCTTTGTTTGTCTTCCTCTTTTGATTAAATATAATACTTTGGTGTCAGTATCTTTTGAATTAAGATTATAGGGCTCCTTCAGATACTGTTCCTGGAACATCTATCTTGCTAGACTCTGTCTAAAGTAAAATCTCCCCTACTCAAGTCCACCTTGAAAAGTAAAATTCTGCTTACATCTTGGTAGCCTGGTTTTGCTGGAGACTCATTTTTGCCTCATGTCAAAGTCAGCCTATGCTTAAATTCAAATTTTGAATTATGTAAGGTTAATGGGGTCTTGCTGTTTCCAGTTAAACATAAATGGTATACTCTGAGCGAGGCATATGTATTTTGACTAGTTTATGCCATCACCAATAGTTAAGGTCTTTTGGGTGGCAAACGACAGAAGTACGCTCTAGTTGATATCATGGGTATAACATGTTTGAGATATTTAATGAAAGAATTTTTATTTCTAATAACTTGTATTTCTTGATTGTCCTATGGTACCTACAGCCAATGAACCAATATGTGAGAACAAATAAGTCTTCTATTTATTTATTTGTCCTTAGCAAGAAAGCTTAAATATAAGTACTTTTGATTTTTGTAGGAGCCAGGATTTGTTGAAAGAATAATATAAATTTTCACTTCTTCCACAGTTTGGCTTTTACTTATCAATAGTTTTGCTTGACTGACTCAGGTCACATAATTTTGAATTTTTTCTGTGCATCACAGAGTAGGAAAGGAGGGAGATAACTACCCAATAAAAATTATAAAGTTCTTCCAGTACCAGAAATGAAACCAGAGGACAGAAGTGTGGGATGTCCAATGGAGGTAGGTGAAAACATAAAGGACAGGCTTAGATGAAAGCCCCTTCCCTGCTACCATAATGTATGTATTGCTCTGAATACAGATGCCATCCAAAGAGAGGTAATGTGAAAAGAAGGGGAAGTTGGAGGACTTAGAAGCTCCAAAATACTTCTTTTGCCCCCAAATAATTTAAATGAGTTGGGTACTTGTTTGAATGAACTTGAATTTAGCTGAAACAGTTTTCTTTTGTTCTTTAGTTAAAATGAGACTTCAGAACAAAATCAAGATCAAATTCAGAAAGAATAAAAAGATATTCTTTTGGTATATTTGAATTGCTATGTGTAAATTTTGCCTGTATTTCATTGTCTTAAATGAGAACAAAATGTGAATTTATTGAAAAAATATTCAGCTAACTCACAGAATTGGGGGAATTGTTAAACAACTAAGGCAAGAACCAGGATAGTTTTTGGAAGTGAGCAATATAACTTTCTTCAAGGGAGACTTGTTAATGTTGCAAGGCTCCAAGGATTCCCTATATCCATGTCCCTTCATTTCTTATATTTTTTTGAGAAATATGATTAGCCTACTCTGTGTCAGGGTTCTACTCTGATCAATCTATTACAACGCATGGTTATGGAAGTGTCACTTACACATGGCCATTGAAGACTTTTCTCTGTATATTTAGCGTTGTTTCCAGAGAAAGGGGATGTTTTTGTTACCTATTTCTACATAGCAAGTTACCACTGAACTTAGTGGCTTAAAATGACAACTGCTTACAGTTCTTTAAGTAAGAAATCTGAGAAGAGATCTTCAGGGATGATTGTCTCATAATATCACACAGGTATCAGGTTAGGGACAAGGAGTTTGATTGAGGGATGGGGAACTCAAGATAGTCTCACGTGTCTGGAACCTTGGTGCTGGCTGTTAGCTGGGACACTTCAGTTCTCTCTGAAACCCCTCTCTCTCCATGTGGTCTCTCATAATTTAGTAGACTAACCCAAACTTCTTTATTTGGCGGCTGGCTTCCAAATGGAAGTTGCCAGCTGTCTTAAGGCCTAGGCCTAAAAGTCACAATATATCACTTCTACCATATTATATTGAACTAAGAAAATCATGGGACAGCTGAGATTCAGAGGGAGGAGAAACAGATTCTACCTCCTGGTGGGAGGATTGGCAGTGATATTGCAAAACGGGGGTAGTTGCTGTGGCCATCTTTAGAAACAATGTACTATATGAGGATTGTAATAATCTATGCTGCCACTACAATTAGTGTCCATCATATTATGTAGCATTAATAAAGACAGCAAAGAAAGTTTGCAGATGTGCTTGCTTAAATTGTCACCAGGCTTGGGTTCAGGCTGGAGCTGCTTAAATTCCCCCAAGCTTGGGTTCACCTGTCACTGGATTCCCTAATATGGCTATTGCCATGGCTGCTTGGTATATTGTGAGGATCTCACTGGATACAAAGAATGAAGGAAAAATGAAAAGAGGTGGGGTTCTGAGAGCAGCTTTGGCTATGATGTCCATACACTGATATCACTGTCATCAGGCTAGATACCACAGCAGCATTTATACTTTTGGTTGGAATTGGCATCAAAAAAATAGTGGATTAGTAAAATGTGGTATATGTATACCATGGAGTACTATTCAGCTTTAAGAAACAATGGTGATATAGCACCTCTTGTATACTCCTGGATAGGGTTGGAA
>RJWJ010043419.1:0-12421 GCA_004363605.1 Indri indri | reverse complement strand
CAGAAATACTCCCTAGGGATTAGGGGGATGGGGGGGCAAATCAACAACTAAAGGACATGGGGAGCACTAAGGGGGGGCGGGGAGGGAAGGGCATGCCTTAAACCCGCACTTGGGTGAGGCAAAGGCATAAAGTGTAACTGTAGTGTTTGTACCCTCACAATACCCTGGAATAAAATAAAAAAAAAAAAAAAAAAAGAAAATGGGCACGCAGCTATGATTCCTCTGCAAGGTCCCACACAGAAGCTGTCTGAAGGGTCAATTGGTTTGTGTATAAACAGAATTTTTAATTTTGGGGGGGTTGTAAACCCCGGTCTAGCAGGAGATGGCTCTTTTCCGCACATTCTCAGTGACAGCGGGGAAGGCGGATGGTGACGTATGATTTGATTTTTCCAGTGCATGTGGTTTTCTTTTCTTGGCATGTGCCACACTTCTCATTCCTCTTATGTGAGGCTCAGAATTGATTGCTTCAGTTTCTTTTTTACTGTGCCTGATTTTGATTTAATTTTTAAGCCATTGTGTTTTGGGGTTCCAGTTGGAAACAGATGGCTCACTCACATGGGGTAACGCAGAGGCTCTGCTGAAGCGACTGTTTATAAGGTGCAGGCGGAGTTAAGGGAAGCCACAGCATGCCAGGGCCAGCAATGGCAGGGAGCTGTTGTTACCTGGCCAAGGCCTGAAAGAAAGAGAGAAGGATGGGTTATCAGGATTGGAAACGGGAGCTGGAAAGGTTGTCTCTGGTAGAGCGATGCTGTCAGCCGTCAGCCTCCAGCAGCGTGGCTGGGAAAGAACCCAGAGAATAAGTATCCCCAGTAAACTGCCTTCCCAGGTCTCCTACCTCCTGACTGTGGTGCTGGGAGCAAGGTGGGTGCTGTCCACGGAGCAGGGCCTCTGGAGGCAGAGCTAAGTCGGGGAGGTTGGAGGGTCCATGGAGCAAATGGAAACTGTCAGACAGAGCTAAGAGATGCAGGTCACTTGGATCGTAAGGGGCATTTCTACTTTAGAACAAAGAGAGGCTTTTGCGTTTATCCGAGTGAGTGAAACTTTGCATTATGAGGTCAACTTCATAGAACCAACCTCGACTGTGAGACTGGCAGGAACAACAAAAATCCTCGTCCTTTTGATATTAATAGTTGAAAGGCCCCAGGGAAGTCAAGTGACTTGCCCAAGGCTACTTGTTAATTCATTCATGCGATTCTTGAAAGCCTGTGACATTTTGGGGGTGGGGCGGGGAGGAGGAACAGTATAAAGCATTTGAAACAGGTAAAAACTGTAAGCAAAATCTGAGCAAGTGGCAGGAAAGGCTGTGGGTTAGTGTTTATCTGAGTCCAATTGGGCTGTTATAACGATACCGTAGACGGAGTGGCTTGTGCACACCGAAAATGTATTTGTCATAGTTCTGGAGGCCAGAAGTCCAAGGTGACGGTGCCGGCATGGTCAGGTTCTGGTGAGGGGGCCTCTTCGGGGTTGTTGACAACTTCTCACTGCGTGCTCACGTGGCAGAAGGGGACCTCTCTAGGGCCTCTTTTATAAGGGCATTAATCCTATTCATGAAGTCTATGCCCTCAAGACCCAATCACCTCCCAAAGGCCCTGCCCTTAATACCATCACCTTGGGGGTCGGGATTTTGACATATTAATTTTGGCGGAGCACACACATTCAGACCACAGGAGTTTTTGTTTCCCATTTATTAGTGTGGATTCTTGGGCTGTGAATACCAGAAAACAAAACTCAAAGGGTCTCCCACAGCACAGGGGATTAATCAGCTCGTGTATTCCACAATGTGCAAGAATAGGGTGGACTGCAGGGTGGGTGTGAACCAGCAGCTCAGCAGTACCTAAACCATCCAGTTTTTTCTCATCTTTCTGCTCATTCTTCCCTGGGTCAGTTCTTGCTCAGGCTAGCTTCTGCACTGGGCTGGGGGGAGGATTCGGTTACCTGGCGATCGGGATAATGGTGAGGGAAGAGGGAAGTGGATATTGGGAGCAGTTGCTAACATCCACCATACTGTATCACCTTTAGAAGTCGAGTAAAAGCTCATTAAGTTGGACTCATTGTTGGGGGTAATAGTGAGAGGAAACCCACTCTTAACTAGTAAAATTCTGAATTTTGAAGTGTTTTTAATACAGCGTAGTTTCAGGCAGAATCTTCCCAAATAGCTCTTTTTAGAAGCAATTAGCATCTGTTTTTCGAGTGTCTTAAAATGTAGGACCTTCTAGTATGTCTTCTGCGTCCTCTTTAATTTCTAACTTGCTTTTCCAACCTTTTTATGGCCTGAGTAAACACTGAACTCAAATTCTCAGTTGGTGGAGATTAAATTACAGTAATGAGGTTCTTCATTTAAAACCTCATCTATAAAATGGGAATAAGAATAGCACCTACTTTATAGGTTCACTGCGGGGATTAACTGAGGTAATCCAAGTCAAGTGCTTAGCCCAGTGGCTAGCCCAATAAAGTTACCTTTATTAGTGTCATATGTCTCAAAATATTGTCACCTGTATGTGTTATGTGCATTTTTAATCTAGGAAATTAACTCTCTTCACAACAAATATATTATCTGCCACTGATTAGCTCTGTTAGAAATGAGGTAAGTAAAGGTATTAAAATATTTAGTGTTTATGGATTTTTTTTACTGAAGTGTTTTATTATTAGACTTAATTTTAGGGTAAGCCTAAATAAAGAAAAGGTTAAGTAGCATACAATTATTAAAAGTAGATATAATCTCTGGATAATAGGGATTTTTAAAATTTTTTGGCAACATGTTAATATATTGTTCGTTGAAGAATGTTGTAAACAATCGATGGCTTGTCATGGCTTATGTCAGCTGGTTTTCTTCCTTTATTCTCAGTTTGGAGGCTCTGGAGGGAGGAGTGACTGTCCTTGGCTTTGATCTCCCAAACCAGCTGCAGTTAGGCTCTCCAGGGTGGGTGGATTTTAGGGTCACCTGGATTGAGTGAGATGCCACAGTTGCGAGAAGCTAGTATTGGGTATTTATTTCAATAGAATTTCTGCTGACAAAATGCTGTGGATCATTCTCTAAAGCCTTTGGTGCCATAGGACTGACCTCTCAGAATTCCAGGAGAGTCGAGTGTCTTGATTTGGGGTTCCCAGAGTGATGGCAGGGAGAGCACAGGTTGGCACTGTGCCCCCAAAAGCTTGCTTGCATGTTTCAAAACCAGGAGGTAGCTTTGAGGGTGGAGGGGTGGGTGCAGGGTTGCAGCAAGAGAGAAATGTTCCACAGTGATCAGGAACTTCGAAGACCATAGATTTTTCATCCCCCTTCCGCTGAGTATTAACTAAAATCAGACTTAAATTTTCTGTAGGTTGTGTGTGGCTCTCAAGGCTCATCGCCGTTTTGATACCTACATGAGAACTGATAGACCCTAAATTCCTTGGCTCAGAGGGTGCTGTAGATTAGTTTTCAAATGAAGATTGCCTGGACCAAGAAAGTCCCAAAAGAAAAATGCTTTGTGGTATTGGCCTAGGGCTCCCAGTTTTTTATTTTGCCAAGTTAGGATGTTTTTAAAACTTTAACATTCATCACTAAAATTGCATTAAAAGACCATCTTGATGCAAAAATAGTAGGAAGGAGATAATCTAAGAACAAAACATAAATCTTTAAATTGAAAACACTCAGCTTTAGGAATGACTTACCAAAGTTATTTTTCTGATGTCACCTTTGAAAATGACATCAAGAATGGGTGCTATCCTGCATCTGTCCATGACAAGTGTTGGAGACCCAGCCGGGGACGTGTAGTTATCTACTTAATTTGCAACGTAGGGAAAAATACCATATTTTTTGAAGCCTTGCTTGAAGCCTAGGAGTTCTGTAGAGTCATGTGTTGATTGTATTTATAGGTTGAAGTTGGGGTAAAATTCATTTTGATACAAGCCTTGATAAATCGAATTCATTTTATAAAGAACGAACTGTTTACCCTCCAGTCATTAACTTCAAATTGTTGGTTTAATTCCACCAGCAGGAGGAAAATCTTGAAATACCTAAATAGCTCAAATTCAAACGCAGGGCGACAATTCAACCCTAAAAGTGATAAATCCCTTCAGTTCGATTTGGCCTCAGTTGCGCGGTGTGCCTCTGTGGGTGGGAAGGTACACACGCACACACAGAAAACGTTTTAGTCTAGAGAGCCCCAGAAAGGAAGGGGTGCCCGGGAGAAAAGCAGTGTGCGTGTCAGTCAGTGCCTGGTAAGTGTTAGTACTTGTAGCAAAAGTTACGTCTTGGAGCTGCCAAAATAGTAGGGCTTTTTAAGATGCCTTTTGGAGTCATTAAAAATTCCCAAGCATACATCCAACCACCCCTGACATCCAGAAGATTAACAAAACGTTACTCATTCTGCTTCGATGCACACGTCTGCTTGGCTTTGCCACAAACACGTTCCGCCTTCCAACCGGGGATTGAGCTTCCGTGGTAGGCGATGACTGGTGTGGAAGCAACTCCTCTGTTCCTGCTGGTGGGAACAGAAAGCTTGCCTGCTCACCTGTGCGAAATCCTGAACGGAATCAAGGAATCCTGAAGCCAACATGGGTTTCAAGGTCCCTGCCGTGGCTGGCCAAAGGTGTCCTAATCCTAGCATTTCATTGATCTCTAACGTTTGGTGGATTTCTGTGAACAAGGACATGAACTCAGATGTATCTTTCTCAAGAGAAGGACTGTTCTGTGGCACGCTTTCACCTGCAGTTCTTGCCCTGTTACCCACACACCTGGGCCCAGTGTCACCGTTTGAGTCCTGCTTATATCCTCATGTATGCGCACATGGCACAGTCTTGCCTGTACTAACGGACGCTCAATCTCGTTTGTTCTGACTCCGTACCACTTGTTTCTCTCAAGGCATATCTCACTCTGCAGCAGACCATGTGATCTGCAGAGCTATATAGGTCATCATACTTTTTGATAAACCTTACCACAAAACTCTTATCTCCGTCAGCTTGGGCTGTCACAACAAAATACCATAGACTGGTAGCCTAAACAATTTATTTCTCACAGCTCTAGAGGCTGGGAAGTCCAAGATCAAGGTGCCCAGCACAGCTGGTTTTATTCTGAGACCCCTTCGCTTGGCTTGTGGGTGGCTGCCATCTTGCTGTGTGCTCACTTGACCTCTTCTTAGTGCAGAGAGAGGAACCTCTGGTGTCTCTTCTTATGATATAAGGGCACTAATCCCATCGTGGGAGCTCCATCTTTATGACCTTAAGTAAACCTGATTATCTCCCAAAGGCCCCACCTCCTACTACCATCTCGCTGGGGGTTAGGGCTTCAACATATGAATTTTGGTTAGGGAGGGAGCACAAACATTCAGTCCAAAACAACTCTGAATCTTTATCTGAAGTGCTCACGGGTCGCTGGTCTAGGCACCATGCAGCAGAGAAAGCCTTAGAGTCTCAAAAGCTTTTGTTGTTGTGAAAGAGGTGAAGTGTGCTACACCTGGAGACAGCATAATAGAATGGAAAGTTGGAGTCCTGTACCACAGAACTAGAGGCGACCTGGGGCTACACAGGTGAGCTTGTCTTTCCAGATCTCAGGTTTCCTGTTTCCATATGTCTGTGGTAAAGTGGTGGTTGCCACACTTGGTCAGCCTCAGTGAGATTTGGGTGCTTCATCATTCAGTATTCCTCGAACACCTTTCTTAGCCTTCTTCACGTGCCTCTAGAAAGGAGACTCTTGGATCCAAAGCCTGGGAAAATGGTTTTTTTCTTAACACTTCATCATCTTGGGCATTTACTCCGTTTTCATGGGGGAAAGAAAGGCAGTAAATTACAAGAAAGCTGTTCCATTAGAGATTAGTATCCTACGTGTCATTTTAAATGTATGCAAACATGGTAATGTCCACATGGACACACACGCGCACACACACACCCACACCCACCCACACACACACACACACACACACACACCCTGTACCAGGTGGAATATTTTAAAATATAAAAAAGGCCTTCGAAAATTCTTTTAAACTTTCAAGGAACAGATAATTCTTGTGTTATATAAACTGTTCCAGGATTTAGAACAAAGATGGAAAACTTCCATATCCTTCTTTCAAGCAAACGTGACCCCGGTATCAAAGTTGGCAAGTCCCCAAAGGTAGGGCTCTATACCAGTCTCACTTAGGAATGTAAAAATTTTAGATAAAATCCTACTGATCAGATTTCAGCAATAGAGTGTGTGAACGTTCTACCATAACCAAACAGATTCTGTTCCTGGAATGCAGGAATGGCTTCATATACATATATTTTGATATGATTCACATAAATTGCTTAAGTAAAAATATGTAATAATCTCATTAATTCCCAAAGTGCATTCAATCAATTCAACTTCTAATTTTTTACAAACCACTTGAAAAAGAATATATAAAATGACCATTCTTTAATATGGTAAGGAAGTCGAGTTCACACAGCTCACTTGGCATTCTATTAATACTTATCAGCGAAGCACTCAAGGCATCACTGGGATCAGAACAAGACTGGCACTAGCAAACATAGTTTCTTTAAGTTTTAGCCAATGTGGAAAGGCATAAACCATCAACCTGGAGAATAAATATTGTAAAGAAAATGATAAAGTTGCCGTTTTAATTACAGAATGTTTAGTTGTAGACCAATAAGACTTAAATAGTTTTAACTAAAAATCCTGTTTTCTGGTGGTGAGATTAAAAGTAAGGATTTGGATTCTTCTGAAATTAGTTCATGAGTCTAATGCCATGCCTCTGAAAGTCCTATCAGGATGTTTTAAATTTCACAAAATGATTCTAAGTCTATTTGGAAAAATAAGTAGATGAGAACATCAAGGGGAATTCTGAAAATGGTTTTGGGGGAAGGGAGTTAGATCCATTGGTTATTAAAATATATAGCACTACCACATATTAAAATGCAATGAGAAGACTTTGTGATTAAAACACTGTGGTGCTGGCATAAAAAGGAGGAAGTAGATAAGTGAACTAAGATAGTTCAGAAATAGACCCTTGCATGAATAATTTAATAAATCCTAAAGAAGTCATTGCAAATCAATGGGGAAGGGAAAATTATTCAATAAATAATTCTGATACCTCATTAGCAATTTGGAAAAAATCATTTTGGCTTCACCAAAATGAATCACAGATGGATTAAACAATTAAAGTGCAAAATGTAGAGGCATAGGAAATCTATAGAATTGAATATTGCTTAGAAACAAAAGAAAAACATTCAAAAAGGAAAAGAATAGTCAGTCAACTACAGGAAAATGAGAGATTTCTTCATGTCAAAAAACCAATGGGGAAACATCAGACTGGGAGAAGACTGACAGTAACATGGTCAAATTAATATCTTTATAATGTGAAATGCTCAAATTAAAAAGAAAAGTCCTACAACCGTGGTAGAATACTTGAATAGCTAACTAAACACAACACTAAACAAATATATGGAAAATGAATAAAATAAATAGTAATAAGGAGATGTGCAGATTAAAACAGCAGTAATGTACTATTTTAACATATTAGCCAAAAAATGTATTTTTAATGCTAGTCCTCAATTCTGGTGATATTGCAATATTGTAAAACAATTTTACAATGTATTAAAGAGCCATATTATTCGTTGATATATTTTGATCCAGTAATACTACTTCTATGGGCTGACCCATAGAAGGAAACAACATGAAGGAAACAACAAAATATTTAATAAGCTATTTAAATAAAGATGCTCCCTGATGCATCATTTACAAAGCAAACACGTACATTTGTGCATGTACATACACACACACACACACACACACACACACACACAATATTAGCATCTGACAGTTGGGTAACTATAAAATAAAATATTCTTCTCTCAGCATGATACTCTACTGTAATTAATAATTATTTTGAAGATATGTAGCAATGTGACAAGATATTTACAGTGTAATTTTACATGAAGAAATGATAAATTGTGGTATAGTTTCACTGTGGAAAACAGCTATATAATGCTTTTAAAATGAACGAATAATAACTGCATACAACAACACAGAAGACTATCAGAAGTATAACATTAAGCAAAAAAGCAAGTTACAGAATACATACAGTGTGATTCCAATTACATAAAATTCAGATGCGTGCAAAACTAATGATACAGTGTTTAGACGTCTATATGCACGTTACAAAACTTATAAGAAGACCAAGTGATCGTAGACAAAAATTCAGGATAGCGATGGGAGAAGAGAGGATGGAGGGAAGCCCTCCTAACAGTGGGGAGGGGGTACCTAGGGGATTGGTGGTGTTCTCTTCTTTAAGCTGGGCTGTGGACACATGTGTGCATTATTGCTATTTTTTTATGCCCTTCAGGTACACTATAAATATTTTTTAAGGTATTTAATGTTAACTAAAAGAATATTAAACCCCATATTCACTGATTTACAATTATGTACAAAATATGTATCTTTTATAAAGAAAGTGAGGCAATATATAGGTAACAGTGATTGTATTAGAGTGGTGAGATTATGAGCGATTTGTTCTTTCATTTTCTCTCATTTCCAAATTGTCAATTATGTGCTTTTACATAGAAAATAAGACACAGAGAAAATGAGACAAAAAAGGAAATTTGAAGACAGATGCAGTTATAGGATGACATAAGGAAGTCTTGTTTCCAGTGAAAGGAGCACCATTGCTAAGAGCTAATAGACTCCACCATTGAGGCAGGAGGGGAAATGGATCTAAAATGTAAAAGAAACATGCTTGGAAAAATAAATCAGTCCGCAAATAGTCACTGAGTATCTTTCACATGTGAGAAAACATTGACCTGGGTTGTACTCGGAAAAAAACTTTTGAACACTGAGTTTTAATGAATTACTAAAATGGATGAATTAGAAATGCTGGCATTTCTATGGGTTCCCCCTTTTTTAAAAAAAGTTTTGTTGTTTTGTTTGGTTATAAAAATAATGCTATTGATTTGAAATATTCTGCAAAAAGAAAATAATAATAATAGAACCTGAAGCTGATTAGGCACTAGAAGTAAATCTCAGTTTCAAGGAAATACAGGGGAGGGGATAGAGGAGCATGTTCAAGGACACCATAGGGATGCGATCAGTTTTCTGGGACATATGCCCCGTATGTTTCTTCAGTAAATAAATGGCATGTAAAAGGCGGGAAGGGGACATTATGTAATAAATTTTTAAAAACTCAAAAGATACATCAGCCAGATACAAATGTAAATCTTGTTTGGATTCTGATTTAAACTAACAACTGTAAAAAGGCATTTACGAGATAATCGGGGAAATTGGGACACTGGATATTTAATGATATCGAGAGGTGAATTTTAGTTTTATAGGGGTGATATGTTAAAATGGTTGTGTTTTAAGGAGACATACTAAAGTATTTATGGAAAAGTGAAATATTTTAAAATAATCCAGTAGAGAGTTTGGGTTTGTTAAATATAAAAAATCTTTATGTTTTATATGCACAGATGGTTCCTGACTTAATGATGGTTTGACTCATGACTTTTAACTTTGTAATGGTATGAAAGCAGTACCCACTCATGACACTCCTTGCGATGGGGTTTCATCCCAATAAACCCCTATTTTTGACTTACAAAGGGTTTATTGGGAAGTAGCCCCATCATTAGTCAAGGAGCATATGTACATGTGTATTTATTGACGTATGTATAGATAATGATATATCTAGGATTCCTGTTAAAAGATTCCAGGGGTATGGGGCGTAAAGGAGAAATGAAGTCAAGCCGTGTACGATCATTGAAGCTGGGTGATGGGTATATATATTCTAGCTACTGTTGTGTATGTTTGAAAATTTTTATGATAAAACATAAAAAATAAAATAAAAGTAATACATATTCATTGTTGAAAATTTATAAAATATGCAGAAGGAAATGAAAGTCACGTGTAATTCCACCCTCCAGAGACAACTATTATCCATATTTTGATAAAAATCCTTCCATACTCTTTCCTCATGTCTTTATAACACATGCTCCTATCCATTTATATATTTAAACGATAAAGAAATTGTACTACTTGTATTGATTTATATCCTGCTTTTTTACGTTATGATAGACACTTTTGTGCTTTAGTACATTTAAATCTTCAACATAATTTTAATGGCTATATATTATTCCAGTACGTGAATACACACACACACCCCTTAGTGTATTTAACCAGTCCCTTACAGATGGATATCTAAGTTGTTTCCTTTTTTCTCTTTTTCCTGTTTTAAATAACTCTGTTGCATACTTGTTTATTTCTTTTGACAAATATCTAGAAGGTCAAAGAGTTTTTTAAGGTATTTTTCTCCTGTCATGCCAAATTGCTCATTGGAAATATGATATAATTTAAAACTTCCTTTTTCCCATTTCGTCATAATCTCGGCAACCTTGGATCTTATATTCACAATATTTTACATGTTTGCCAATCTGATAGAGGGATAAAGAGTATCTCGTTTTTATTTCCATTTATTTGATTATTAGTGAGTTTGAAAATCTTTTCATATGTATATAAGCCATTTGTATTTCTCATTCTGTGATTAGGTGCTTATGTCTTTTTGCCCAGTTATTGTATTTATCACTCATATAATTGATTCACAAGGGCTTTTTACATATTTTAAAGGATTCTAATATTTCATATATTATATAAGTTACTGCCTTTCCCCCTAGTTTGTTGTTTGTCTTTTAACCTTGGATCATTTATGAACAATCATTTGTCAAGAATTATTTTATTTTATTTTATTTTATTTTATTTTATTTTATTTTAAGATAGGGTCTCGCTCTGTCACCCAGGCTAGAGTGCAGTGGTGTCATCATAGCTCACAGCAACCTCAAACTCGTAGGCTCAAGCCATTCTCCTGCCTCAGCCTCCCTAGTAGCTGGGACTACAGATGTGTGCCACTACACCAAGCTAATATTTCTGTTTTCTTTTTCTTTTTTTGTACAGATGGGGTCTCATTCTTGCTTAGGCTAAGAATTATTTTAACAGATCTTTCTAAAGATTATAAATCTAGATTTTTTTCATTTGAGCCCTTGTAATTTTCTACATTTTAATGTTTGTAACCTTACTATTCAGTATTTTATTATATAGCATTGCCATCTAAAGTCTTTTTTTATTTCAGTAACTTTTTTAGTTCTCAAATAAGATGTTTGTGATAGAAAAGAACACAGTTAAAAAATTGTCCTATAGTTTGAGTAACTATAGTACATCAGATAAAATTTGGTAGTTTTCCTTTCAGTAGTTTTTCCGTGTGTGTGTGTGTGTGTGTGTGTGTGTGTATTAGGGTAACACTAGCTAAAGAAACCATTAAAACCCCAAACTATGTGTTTCTGCTTGGTGGTCACTGCACTGGTAGAGCCCTACACTGAGTGATTCAGTGGCCAGCCTCCTTCCATCTGTTGCTCTTCCATTCCTGAGGGTCTTAGAGTGCTCTGTATCCATTTGGCAGATGGAGGAGAGAGCATGGAGAAGGCACACCACTTCCTACCCACCTCAGCCTGAAAGTGCCCCGTATCACTTCCATTCCATTGGTAGAAATCCTCATATGGCACCACCTAGATACAAGGGGTGCTGGGACTTGTAGTCCCTGGCTGAGTTGCTGCTTCACAGTGAAACCCTACAATCTGGAAAGAGAAGCATAAATATTTATTGGACATTTAGCTGAATCTGCCACCACATATCATATTTATATTGTATATGCTATATATTTTTTCTTTTCAAGATGGAATCACCCTTAATTTTAGCATCATGTGTGCATTTCCCTGTGTCTTTAAGTCTTCTTCAAAAATGAGTTTAAATGCCTACATATTATTTCCTGTATTGATGTATCATAATTCATTTAACTGTTTTTCTATTGTAGTAAAGTTTAGGTTTTTCTAGATTTTTGTTATTATGAATATTGCTGCTATAAATGTCCCTGTGCGTAAATCTTTAAGTATGCCTCTGATTGTTTCCTCAGGGAGAATTCTTGGGAGGGCACCTGCTCCGTGTTAAGGCTAGTGATACATATCACCAGATGGCCCTTCAGAAATGCAGACTAATTCTCAGTCATCAGTAGTGTCTGAGGGTTCTTATTTCAGGGCCCCTTGACTATCTTGAGCATTATAGTTGTTTTGGTTTTTGTCAATTGGATAGTTGGGGAACAGTATTGTATTGTTCTAATTTGCAAGGTTTGCTTACCAATGGGTTTGAACATTTTTTCATGAGGCCATCAGTAATCGTGTGTGTGTGTGTGTGAGAGAGAGAGAGTGTGAGTGTGCATTGCCTCTTTGGGTCCTTTCCCATTTTTATTTTGCAGCGTTTCCCTTTTTTTCAATCATTTATAAGGGATTTTTATGCAGTATGTGTATTGAGTTGTCATATGTTACAAATATTTTATCCAGCTTCTCCTTTCCTTGATTTTGCTTCATAACCTAATTTTCTTAGATTAAACCCTGCAGTGGGAACCCTGATGTGTGATATTACACCCACTGAATCTGC
>RJWJ010043418.1:0-12597 GCA_004363605.1 Indri indri | reverse complement strand
ATCCTTCTCCTGTTAGATATGCCACTTGTGGGGCCATTTGTAAGACTCAGGAACCATAGAACATAGTCATCTGAAGCGTCCTATTGCTCTCTTTTACAAAAACCCTGGGAGTATGATACAGAAGAAAAAAAGATATGTTAGGTAGTCAGCAAGGGATTCCGGGTCTCCTAGGGACGAAAGTGGGTGCTGTTGCCTTGGTGCAATTGCCCCATGTGGGAAAAAGGGCAACGGTGGGCTACAGTCCCCATCTTGGGCCTGCTCCACCCTAATCCTCTCCCGAGCAACTGCCATTCCTGGGGGAGGAGGGAACACCTTACGAATCGGCCAATCATAACTCAGTGCGCCAGCTGCAAAGGAATGCAGAGGACTGTCCAACCCGCAGGCCAAGCAGCATAGGTAGCATAGGGTCTGGAAACTGACCTAGAACAACCCACATGTGCAGTAATGCAACTCCCAACTGTCCAATCAAGGTGGTTCCACGGTGACAGGGAGGTCCCAATCCAGGCACCGTAAAACAAGACTGAGGCCATAACTAGTCCTGTTCTTTTTGGCCCCTTCCTGTGGCTCTCCCTTTGCTGCAACAATGGCACATGTATCCTGCTCTGTAAACCCCCATCTTGCTCTTGCTCTATAATCCCATCTCTCTCTCATCAATAAACCTGATTTTCATGATTGCCTTACTTTGGTGCATCTGGTCATTCTTTGGCCATGAGCACGTCAAGAACCGACATTTCAGACTAAAACCTGACACAGTCACTGAGCTGCTCCTCTAGCCTGAAACTCCAGATTCAGAGTCTGCTTTTCTTTTGGGCACTCCCTTGTTTACTCATCCTTGTTGCCCCATCTCCCTCTGAATCTCAAGCTACTATCTACAAGTCTCAGCAGATTGCGTTGCTGGCACGATGCGAGCCTATTGCTAAGTTAGTGATATAAATCTTAAAGTATTCTGGAATTCTGAGCCCATGGGAACCCTGCTTGTCAACTCTGCTCTAAATAATTATTATCCACGTATTATTACCTTCTCAAGTTTGCCAGTCAGTCATATATTTTAGCAATCCTATGCTAATGCCAGTATGTGGGGACTTATTCACAAGCTTTTTGAGAGATGCTTTATCAAAAGCATTGCTAAAATCAAGATAAATTATGCCTTTTCATAAACTAACTTAGTTACTTCATCAAAAAATTTAGATTAGTCTGACGTGATTTGTTTTTAGAGAATCCAGGCTAACACCTGCTCAACAACCCAGATAATTGATGGCATTATTTTAGAAAAGATTTAGCAGAGTAGCTCGGTTTTGAAGAAAAGTCCAACAATTGACCAATTGCCTTCTCCATTAAGAGTCCAGAAAAATCGTAGGAAATACGAGTCTTTTATGTGCAAGGATAGGGTTTTTATAATTATTTCCTAATTATCATCTTTAGTAAACTTCAGGTGATAGTACTACATCTCAACTACTTCGAGTAACTTGAAAATTGTTTATTGTTTTAATAAAAAGTTAAGTTAATCTAAGAGAAGAACCATTGTTTTCCTATGTCTGTGTGTCACTCATAGGACTAGAAGCAACTGTTGATTTTGTGAAATCTTTTCTGTATTTAGGTATTTAGGGAGTGGATACAGAAAGCCGAGTTGGAATTATTCATGAATAAATAATTTAAGAGTCACTTTGCATATGTTTTTGAGAGGCTGTGATTAAAATCAGAAAACTTTTAGTTACATGTGACAAAAACGTACTGCTGCTTTAGTAAGGAGATGTTCCTGGCTGGGAAGATAAAGTGTAGAAAGAACACGGGTGGAAGTCAACCTTGTAGATGACTAGACACGCTAGAACCAGGAACGTAAACACTACTGGACCTTCTGTTGTTTGAAGACCAGCTGCGTTCTTTCCACTAGGCTGCTTTCAAGTGGGTAGACGCGTGGTCCCTTGTGCCTCTCAGACTCATATTAAGAGCTCACTACAACTGAGACAGCAGTTTGTTACTGGTTGCAGGTTAAAATCAGGTCTACTTTAAATCAAGATTCAATTTGGTCTAGTCTGAACTGTCTCTGGGACAACATGTCCGGTTAGAGGGAGAAACACAGAAAACTTGGTAAACCACAAGGAGGTTTAAGCAAGTTCTCCCCATAACAGAAGCTTCACCACAAAGTAATTTGGAATAAACATCCTTCTCCTGCCTCCCACGTGCACAAGTTGTCAGTAAAACAAGCTATAAATAATTTCCACTGTCCAAATCAGAAATAGACCTGTTTAGTCTTATTCATGATAAAACGAGAATTTTTAAAAAACACATTTAAAATTGTTCCTTTCCAAGCTTCAGATAACATTTAGAACAAGTGAACTTTGCACTCGAGATGGCAGGGAGAGCACGCGTTTTCCCCTTCTGCCCTTTCTCAAATCTCACTGAAATGAGAGAATAAAAATAAATTTAGAATAAGAATAAAAGAGTGAAGAGAGTCAAAGACAGGACCTTTGTATTAAGGTTATTTTGCAGATTTCTGAGAGCTAGACGGCTGGGGGGGACAGTTTTGACTGACAGAAACAGACCTAAGGAGGCCACAGACCAACACACACCTGGAGAGGGCTGCAGGCCAGGTGGGCGCACCCCACACGTGGGGACGGAGGGGCTTCGGCTGGGCTCTGTGATTATGCCAGAGGCTGCGAGTGAAAAGCAAAACCTAAACAGGAGACATAAGTGAGGATCTGCATATGGACAGCTCACACCTCTCTCATCCCCAATGTGAGTGCAAGCTACGAGCGAAACACATAAGCTGGGAAGGCATAGGGTTTCTAGTGAGGGGGGTGGAACAACGGGATAAAATCCTCCTGATGCTCATGTTAGCAAAACCACAAGGGGGTTCCAATTTTATTTAATATGAAAGACATCTTTCTGGGAGAATGGGAGAAACTGCCTCAAGTCTGTGTCTCTGAATAATGCAGATCATGGGCTTTTTAAGGAAGGGCCACATGCCAAAAAAGGGCCTGGTTATGGTCTGTGTCTTGTTTTGTAGTGCCTGGATTGGGACCTCCCTAGTGGCTCAGAGGTCACCATGCAACCACTTTGATTGGACAGTTGGGAGCTGCGTATGGGTTGTTCTGCGCGTGCTGGTTGTTCTAGGTCAATTTGCAGACTCTATGGTACCTGTGTGGGTTGATCCATGGGCCAGAGCATCCTCTGCATTCTTTTGCAGCTGGTGCATTGAGTTCTGATTGTCAGATTCGTAGGGTGTTCCCTCCTCCCCCAGGTGTGGCAGTGGCTCCAGAGAGGATTAGGGTGGAGCAGGACCAAGATGGGGGCCTGGGGCCCACCCCTGTCCTTCCTCCCAGGTGGGGCAATTGCACCAAGGCAACGGCACCCACTTTTGTCCCTAGGAGACCCTGAGTCCCTCACTATCTAGCTAAAAGGAACGAGAAATACAGCTATTTATAGTTGTGAAAGTAAACCAGAAAAGAATTCAAATAACAATACAAATATCAAGAGCATAGAAAAGAAGATGAGCCAGGAAGGGATGAGTAAATCCTCATCTTTCAGAGTAAGACACCACACAGCATCAGACTGTGGATGCAGTGACTAAGTTCAGAAGTGGTGGCACAAACACATCTAGAGTGATGGAGTCAGCCGCAAAAAAGCTGAAAATATAAATGGTAAAAAGTTGCTGCCTCTGGGACTGAAAATGAGATTAGGAGACTAGTCTTTTTTATCAAAAACCACCCATGCTATACTAGTGGATATTTTGCAGGTGCCGATATTATTTTTATTTAAAGTAATCACAGGTAAACATGACCCATATAGATTAGTGATAAAGCCAAATTTTTTTATGGAAGTTCAGCCCTAAATGCATTTAAATGTTCAGTTCCGTATCAAATTCATTTAGGGTATGGAGTGAGAAAGTGATACTTTGAGCAACCTTTAAGACAACAATGGAAAAAAATGTCAGAAATCAAAGGGAAAAAAACATATATTTCCAAAAATAGAGTAAGAGGATTTGTGAATTCTGGATCCCTAGAAATACCCAGGAGTACCTTATTGTACATAATCTTGGGGTATTTCCAAAAACAATAGATGTATTACACTCAATATTGGATAATTACGAGGCTGACGACTCTTGAGAATGCAAGGCCCAGGCAGAGGCGGGGTGAGAGACTGCAGCTGGTGGAATGTTTCTTGCGGCCTCAGGGAGCTGCCAAGGCAGGCGCAGTCGGTCCTTGTCCCAGGCCCTCCACGCCCCTCTTCCTCTCCACCAGGTGAGCCCCACTCTGGACAGTTTGCTGTCAGGTTTCATTTGGGGAAAAATTTTTCATCCTCCTTCAGAGGATGAAAAGGAAGTTTTCCCTTGGCCCTATACTTCCTTCCTTTTTCTTTTCTCTTTCTTTCTTTCCTTCCTTCCTTCCTTCCTATCTTTCTGTCGTTTTCTCAGCAAGTGTTAATTGAATGGCTGATGCTAATCTATGTTCTCGTTCTTCTTGGTCTTTTTCTGACCTCCAAACGTGCCCAGTTTCCTCTTCCGATAACTTGCCAGGTTTTGGAAGCAGTGTCAACCTGACTCCCTTTATTGATAACATAAGAAAATCTTAGACAAAAATCAATACTAAAGCTAATTTTTCAATGCCCATTACAGTAGCTAAGTCAAACAATGGCCAGTGGAAAGCAGAAAGGTCGCAGTTGCTTCCTCTCCGACTCATTTGGAGGTTCTCCTCTCAAGAGAACTCGGGCCGCCATGTTGCTCCTGTGTCAACACGTGTCCCTTTTCGGGTCCCTTCAGGACTGACGTTTCCTGAGTCCACTCTTGTTTCAACTTCACGGCATCAGTAGTAGTATGTCTTTTTCCCTGAGGATTGGTTATGCTCATCAGCACACGTCAGCTAAATTACTGATGAGATGTATTTTAAATGCAACCAAATAATATCATCATATGAAGAGCTAATGTCACTGCCTCAGTCATGCAACTCAGGAAATGGGATCCTGACAAGTCACTGGGAGCGAGATTCAGAGACAAAGCGGGAGCACCTCTCGAATCACAGCTGTCACCTGCACATTCACGCACCTCCCACCCCTACCTGGAAACAGCCCCATGAAAAGCTGACCCAGCACGGAGCGCGCAAGCAAGCAGCACCGTGATGTGCTTATTCCACATACTTTGAATCCTATTTTTACCAAGAAGGAAACCTTTTATTAATGGAATTATGCAGCAGCTTCCAGCATCTAATTAGATCTAACGGAATCCCTGTCACGACCCCCAGAGTGGCGAGTCCGCGGTAGACAGCAGCGAGCGGGGCTTCCTGCAGCTGCGACAGGAAAAAAAGCAGAGTTTCAAAAACAGGAAAGCTCTCAGTTGACACTGATTCCACCGAAGACACCTCAAGCAACTTCTGAATCGGAGTCCTTTAGAAAAAAGATTCAGAACTCCGACCTTGCGAATCTACTGCTTGCCTTTGAAAAAGAAAGAAAAGCATATTCTATCACCACGCTCTCGTCCCCCACTCCTAGTCTCGCTGCTGTGGAGGTGAGCGGGGAGGGGACGGAGCCGGCCCGGGAACAAAGTCACAGTGCGGCTTGGATCAGTGCACAGACGCGGGGACCGTCCGGGGGCTGCGCGCCGTGACCAGCACGGAGGGAAGAGGCTGACGACAGGGGCGGGCGGGGAGGCCGAGGCGCGCACACGGCTTTGGTCCCTTCTCTCTGACGTCGTGACCTTTTTGCGTGAAGCAGCATCCTGTGTGCGCAGCGCCTGCCAACGTGCACCGACCGGAGCGGCGCTTCTTCCCTCCTACACACTTCGGCCCCAAAAAGGAGATACTTCAGTGATCAATGCAGGTCTGAATTTAGCTGGCCTTGCACGCAAATCAGTTAGGCAGGTTTGTGACTCGGGGACATTTCAGATTTCTGCTGCATCATCAGAAAATATTAATAGCTCTTTGGAAAAAATGTCAAGGGGTAAATGTACTCTGGGGGGGGCAATATTTTGAATTTATGGGGGTTCATGAACAATAGATTTAAAGGAATATTTTTTTAAAAGAGATGATAATCTCTCTGAATTATCAGAAAGTTATTATTTCTTAGATAATATTAAATATTGTAAAGACACTTTTGAAAACTGCAAAATATTTTACATAGCTGAGAATGAAAGCATAAGGGAAGTGATATGCAAATATAGTTTCATGGCAGTATAAGGTAAGCCCTCTAAATTCATGGTTAAATTGTGAGCTTAGAATTTATTTTAATGTCTGAAATTAGAGCATATCAGCAAACTGTTTTAAAAACAAGAACATCTACACGTTTAAAAATATATTCTACAAATTATTGCTTATCCAAAGAATATGGCTATCTCCACACAGTTTTTATCTATAAGAGAATAAATCTGCCCTTCGAGGTCAATTATCTCCTAGCAGACGATGCGTAGAAGCGGGGTATGGGAGCAAAGGTGCAGGTGCTATTAAATGTTTTGCCATTAATGTGGTTCTTTAAGGATGATTTCAGTGTGTGATAGAGGAAGTCCCTTTGCCTAAATAATTTTTATAAGTTTAAATTATGTTTTCATACATGCAAAGTAGATGAATAAGAAATCTAATTCTTACAAGTTTTCTGAACTAAGTGAAATAATTGCAAGACAGGAAGAATTTTCTTTTAAAATATCAGCAAAGTGCCCAATATGTTTCTATATTATAATAATTCCCTCCGTGGATAACTGACATCATTTGGAACAGTAATGAATAGACTTGATAAAAAGTATTTACCACCTATTTTATACAGGTGAAGTTCTAGACAGGACACAACAACAAATAAAACATTCAGACCCCTGCCCACAGGGGGCTTACTTTCTAGCAAAACAGGCAATAAAAACACCTATGCTAAATGAGTGAGTTACATGCGTGTTAGCAGGTGATGAGTACTATGGAAGTAAATAGACAAGTAAAAGATCAGTTGTCAGGATGGGGAGGTAGGTGACAATTGTAAAGACGACCATTCCTACGGATATCATTTCAAAAGTGGTATCTGAGCAACAACAGGAAGGGAGTAGAAAGAGAGAAACTGCCACAGTTAGAAAAGCCCATCTTGGATGGGAATGGGACCCATTCGCTTCCATTCCAGGTGTGGCGGTGGAGTGTCGGGTACAGTTGTGTGAGGTGACAGATGTGATGATGGCAGTCCGTGGAAGCTCTTTTCGCATTGCTTTAATTTTCTCAGTGAAAAGGTGAACAAAATAACCAGCTGAGAGGAAATACAGGGAAGATCTCAGTAGTTTAAGAGACCAGAAATATGAAATATTAATCCAGGAAAACAGACAAACAAATGGCGTAGGGAAATGAATTTTGATCGCCAGGTGGCATTTGGAGTCCACTTGGGTCTCATGGTGGGAATACCCAACGTATATCCATGTTTTCCTGCAGCCACCGTCAGCAACATGAGTGCTGCTATGGAGTAGGAAAGGACCGTGGCTTTGCCAACCAAGTACGATAACACCATGGGCTTGCAGGCGACTGCAAGCGGTGACTAGATTGATTACCATGGAATTTATGTTCAGTACGAAGAGAAAACATAAAAGGGTCAAAGACTAATGAAAAGCTTGTAGAATCAATGAATTAGAGGTCTTGGTGGGGTCAAATATTGTCCGGGTCAGAAGAATAGAGGGGATTACTAGAAAACTGTGGAGCTGAAGGTTAGGGTGGGAGGGATGAAATTTAGACAATGGAGGGATCGCAGTTATTGGTAATGAGTAGGTTCATACGTGACCATGGAAATGCACGGCTGAAGAAGACAAGTAACGACAAGAATAGTTGGAGAAGAGGCATTGAAGGATCTGAGAGTCCAGGTTGTTGGGAAAATCTTCTACATGTTTTTCAAAGTCACCCAGAATTGAGCCCAAAGTTGTACTGGAAAGAATGAGAACGATCCAGGAATTAAAAGAGCAGGGACGTGGGGGAGAGTGACTCTGGGATCGTAGAGGGCAGTCACAGTCAGGGATGGTGGATGGTAAAATCTGATGACGGGAAACTCAGAGCTGGGAGTTTAGAGGACCGACTGTGTACAGGGTCTGACTTGCCGTTTACAAAAATCATTTCATAACACAAGGTTCATCCTGCTAAGGGGCGAGGCACAGTTGACAGGAGTTGAGACCCCTGGTGAAAACATGTCTCAACTCAGCAATTTCCTCTTCTCACTTCCCGAGTAGCACAGCGTTCGAGATTCTTCCAAAGGGGACTCAGGAAACCAACTGGTATCAAATGCTAATGCCAGAGAAGGATCATAGTCATTGGGAGGAGACAGCCAGTGTCCTGATCTAAAAGAGTCATCTCCGTGTAGTATAAACCTTATCTGCTGGCCTGCACATGTATGTGTACAGAAGATTCTTAGAGAACACCAGTGGGACAAATCTTCACACTAATAAAAGCCGGTCATCAAATTCCAAAAGTGCCTCATGGAACTTATCAGAAATAGGCAAAAACAAAATTTCTCCGGTTGTGTACAGGCCTGTACAGGATAAATGCAGTGTCCAGAGCAGAGGTTTAGTTGTATTTTCCACTTGACAGAGCACAGTCAGGGCCTCTCTGCCATTTTTTTAGCAATGAAACATATTTATTCCAAATCCCTTGATTTTATGCAATATTTATGCATCTTTCAGCTCTCTCCATGTGTGAAGAAGGGTTTATATGTATCTATTCGCTTTGACCCACTGACTGATCAATGAATAGAACAGTAATGAGCGACGGTGAGGAACAAGCACAATATTCATGATAGAAAGGATTGAATAAAATGTTGATATTCCACTTTGAAAACTTAATGTTCTTTTCTTCCTTGGCTTCTTTTATCTCACACAAGTCTATCTCCATAACAAAGCCAAAATATATTTGCAACACCTCATAGTAATTTGATAAGGTATTCCCAAGTATTTCATAGTCTCAAAAGATTACCTTCCAATAGCTCTGTGATAAATAATCCAACTTAACTTTCCTTTTAATGTCCCTACTATTTGCTGAATAATAAATAAGCTAATCCTAACAAGCTCGTACCATAACAGGACAAGTTTTCTACATTTCTCAAACTCTGAGCAACTCTCTTTAATCAAGTCACCATTACATGCGAGCTGATAAGATGATGAGAGGATTTGTTTTAGAAACTGAATAGAGAATGCTCCTGCTGGCATTTTATTTTTTTAAAAATCTTCCTCTACATTCACCTTTTGCCACAATTTCAAGCAGCTTTATTATACGCTTTATGAAAGTAAAAATAAATGTCAAAGACACCTTAACTCCTAAACTCGTAGTTCCTTATTCAAAGCAATTGCAATCATTTTTATCTTGATATGTTTAAGCTACCCACAGTTTAACTCAAAATTTTCACCATAGCACTTAAAAGAGTTCCATTTCCTTAATCTCAAACTCTGAGCTTACATTTGGTAAAGAAAACTTTCTTATCTCTGTCTCTCACAATTCAAAACCTAAACTGTGTTCTCATTGTGACTTGGAATTCCTAAGTTGGCAGAAGAGAGGCACTGTTCCACTCTGCTCTCTTCTACGCCTTCATACAGTTTGCTTTGTAACATTTGTTACTATCAAATTAAAATATATATTAATTTTGTTTAACTGTCAATAAGTCACTATGATCAAATGAAAGATGAAAACCCATTGAAAGCAACCAACGAACTGATAAGACTCCCCCAAATATTATCCTTCTTAAAATCATGTCTGTTTCCTAGAGTTAAATACATAGAAGTAGGAAGAACATCTTGATGGAAAATTAGTGCAAGAAACTGATTAATTTCTATCGATCCAATCTAATGGAGTATCAGTTTAAAATCTCTAAATTGCCTGCGTGTTAATTATTAAAGCGTTAGTAATTATGAGTACCTAGTTTTTGACAGAGGGATATTTACATGATCACAAAACTGTATCAACATAATTGAATCATATCTACGTAACAGTTGAATAGATATAACCAAGATGTTTGTGCCAGCATTAGAATAAGCACTATGTTTATGATCTTTCCAGATGAAAAGTGCTCATGATGAATGAACTAAGCCCCAGTTGACTCGTCTATAGGTAAAATGGTAAGTTTCTCTCTCTCGTGGAGTTCTCATAAGCATCGAATGAGACAATGCTCATAAAATGATTGGCAAATTGTGTAGTACATAGTACCACTCAATTAAGTGTTAGCTATTACTGATATTTATATTATTACTGATATGTCTTTTGGCTTGTAAGGTTCTGTTAGAATTTATATCTGTGGGGTTTTTTCCCTCAGTATTCCATGGAACACTCTCATTTTAGCCCTGTGAATTGTCCCACTTCCTTTCCTTTGTTCATACTGATCCATGATCTAAGACGTCCTTCCTCACCCTTCCTCCCCATCACATCCGTTCTTCTGACCCCACCTGTTTCCATCTGTATTAGTGACCTATCGCACAACGCACTACTAGCCCCACACCTGTGGCCTGAAAAACCAACATTATTACCTCCCAGTTTCCGTAGGTCCAGACTGGACACGGCTTACCCAGCTACTCGCTTCAGGGTCTCTCGCGAGGCTGCAATCAAAATACTGCTGGGGTTTTGGTCTTATCTCAGGCTGGAATGGGGAGGTTCTACTGCCAGGCTCACTCACGTGGTTGTTCACAGGACTCAGCTCCTCGTGAGCTGTTGATATGAGAGCCTTAATCCCTCACTGGCTTTTGGCCAGAAGCCATGCTCAGTTCCTTGGTACCATGATCGTCTCAAACACGAGAGCTTTCAATAAAAAAAAAAATGAAATGCATAAGCTGAGAAGAAATAGAGAATGTCAGCAAGATCGAAATCACTCTTTTGTAAACTAACTACGGCAGTAACATTTCATCATCATCATCACATTTCATCATCATCTTATTCTGTTTGTTGGCAGCAAGCCAACAGGTCCAGTTCACACTCGAGGACAGGGGACTCAATACCAAAAGGGGACCTCTGAGAGCCACCTTTGGAAGCTGCCTACCACGTCCTCTCACTCTCAAACCACCTCTGACTACCTGGTTACTACAAACCTTTATGAAAACAGGAAATTAAAGGTTAATTACCAATTTTCAATTTTCACTGGTCTTGTCCTCTTAGAATTCTGAAAGCACTAATAGCTAGATTAACAATTTTTAATTTGGTATAAAGTTGTGGGTTTTTAAAATTTTTCAATTATATTATACCTTGGCATGTGCTTCTATATGTCTGGAAGAGCTTAATGCATTATATAAATACTAGTTGAAGGAGTATTATCTCTCACTGACAAACAACCCTGATGTATAATATACTCCCATGAGAGACATTCACATCTCTAGAAAAACACATTTCTTTATTGCATAAAAATGCTACATTTAACTTTATTAGTGTAAAAATGAGCTGACTTGTATCCCCTCTCTTTGCAACACGATGTATTATTTTCTATAAAAAAATTATGTGACTTTATATGTTACTGCATTATAACTATTTACAAGAATAGGGAAGCAAGGAAAATAAACTGCTTTTGAAGATTTTAGAATTATTTTGTGATTATAAGAATTTAGACCTTTCCACAATATTTTCTTCAATCCAATGTATATATTTGCAGAAAAGAAGATTTAAAATCAATCACCTTTAAGCAGCATAAAAATCACATATAGTATATGTCACCTGTAAGAATTGTATCTTAAGTGCTAGAAGAGATTAACATGCATTACCACAGAGATTTTCCCTCTGAAAGATTAATCTCCTGTAAACATAGCTTTAAATAAGCACATAAATGAAAAGAAATTGTCCCTAAGTTAAGGCCAAATTCTTTTTATTTTTTATTCTAAATAGCATAATGATTTTTTCTTTTTTCTTTTTTTTTTTTTTTTTGCCTAATAGCTAGATCTGGCAAGTAACATGAAAATCAGTGTTATTGCTTCATGCTAATCCAGAGTAGACTGTGTAATTGGAATTTGACTGAAGAGGTAAAATCAATAAAAATCCCTCGAGCCATATAGTCAAATTAAGTTTTCAAAACTTTATTCCTTTCTGCCTGCATTTATACTGGGATTAAATAATCCATTTAAAAAAATTTTTTTGGTGAAAAGTGGAATAGTGATGTTAAAATCTTAGTTAATGCAGATTAAGTCATATAATTCCAAGGATATTGGAGAATTATTGCAATTTAAAAATATTTAGCAATAAAAGATATTCTGATTAAAAGGAGCAAAGTGAAAGTATTATTACTTGCCCCTTTTCTCATACCCAATGAAAGCAACAAATACGTATATTTTCAATTTTAACTATGCAGTTGACCCTTGAACACAGGTTTGAACTGTGCAGGCCCACTGATATGTAGATTTTCTTGCACCTCTGCTCCCCGAGACTATATCCACTAATAAAATGAGATTGTAAAAAATGAATAATTTTTTCCAATGTTCAAAAAACGTTAAACATGAAAAAAAGGATCACATAAAATGAGGGCATTTAAGTGACTAAAGTTTTTCTCTGACTTTGTTAATAACTGTGCTATCATTTTTTTGAATCCTCTGTGTAAGTCTAGAAATATGTAACCTCACAGGATTTGGAAGCATTAATCATAGCTGAAATGAATGCAATCAATCCCAAACATTAAAACTAATTATTGAAGTAAATCTGTGTG
>RJWJ010043417.1:0-12611 GCA_004363605.1 Indri indri | reverse complement strand
AGCGATGGGGAGCGGCTGTAAATACAGATGAAGTTTTGCTCACTCTCCCATTGCTCACCTCCTGCTGTGCAGCCCAGCAGGCCACAGACTGTACCAGTCCACAGCCTGGGGGTTGGGGACTGTAGTAGTAGACCACCAGGATATGTGGGGAGAAGGAGGCAAAGAACTGAGGGACTGTAAGGAACCACTACAGCTGGAACTACACAGAGGTCTGGTGCTCAAGTAAGGCTGGAGATAAGAGAACTTTTGAGAAATTTTATGTTGGGAGAGAGAGATGTGCCAATAAATACAGATGGAAATTCCAACAGTATGATAGGATGGGGACACAGTTAATTCATTTGAAGGAAATAAAGAAAGCAGTATTTCCTGCACACACAAATTCCTGGACTAACTAAGATTTGTACCCACTACACTGAGTTGACATTTAGTATTTGGAGAGAATGCAGCTGTGTGGTGAACAAGTACCTGGATCAGAAAGATGGTAAAGCCTAGATATTATTCAACCGAAACACGGTTATCATCCTCCTGGGGGAGCTGGTGGGGCTCTCTGACAACAGGGAAGAGGTTTTGTTTTCTGGGGTTTTTTGGGGTTTTTTTTTTTCTGGAATGTTTTGCTATTGGGCATCTTAAAGTGGTGAGCCTGAGGAAATGTCTCCAGGTCAGAGATCTGAACTTGGGTAGACTCAAAACACCCAAATTAGCCTAAATCAGCAGGAAGGAATAGTTGGGAAAAGGGAGTTGGTTCTTTAGTCCCATAGTCTCTCTTTGGGGTCACGGCTTTCGGGAAGGGAATTTGAGATAAAATCAAGAATTCCCCGAAAGGCACAAATTTGGCACCTCTTGGCTATAGTGATTGTCATTCTTTGTCGTGGTAAAAGGAAATAATGAAGAGCCTATTTAATTACCCTATGCTGCCAGTTATGGTTTGGGAATTATCTTGGGATTGAATTGAATTGAAATTAATAAATTGATATTCATAACCTGATTCATAATTCTGATTTCTTTACTCTCATTATCATGAAAAATGGATTGCTTTGTCATTCAGAAAAAAAAATAGATTTGTAAGGAAGAAGCAAATAGAGTTCTTAGCAATGAGAAAGGAAACTCTAAACTCTTTATCTAGGATCTTAGCAAGCTCAGAAACAATGTTTTTATGGTAGCAAGTTAAAAACTCCCTAAGATCCCAAAATGTCTTGGCTATCAAATTGAATTATATCCAGTATCAATTTGGTGGCTACAGTCAACACATACTAAGAACCTGCTGTGGACCAGGCATAGTTTTGAGGACCAGGGATGCACTGGAAAGCAGAGACCTTGTTCTCACAGAGCCACGTTCTGGTTGGAGAGCCAGATGATAATAAACAAATGAATAGATGTATCTGTCAATCTGCAATAATTGTGGTAAAAAATATAAAGTGGGGTTTTGGGGACAAGCTATGGAACAGGAACTATTTCACACGGGATGGTTGGGAAGGGCGCCCAGCTCCAAGCCCTGCTCACCCTCCCTCTTGCTTTCCTTAAATTTTTCCAGTTATCTCAAACCCATTTGTACCTCAAGATTTTTGCAAATAATGTTTCCTCTGTCTGGACCTCCTTCCTCTTCCTATCAACTCCTTTTCCCATGCTTACCTCTCACTGCCCTTCAGATCTCAGCCACAAATCACTGCTCAAGGAAGCCCTCTCTGGCCCTCCAAAATAGATCAAGTTCAGGTTCCCTCTTAATCACAGCACCAAACTGCTTAATTGTACTGAGCACAATTATAATGACATGTATATTGAATAATGATTTTGTCCCCTCCAGTTTTTTAAGCTTCATGAAAGCAAAGACTGTGTGTCTCACTGACTTAACGTTGAATCCTTAAAACTTTGTAGTCTGCAGAGTAGGTGCCCAACAAATAATTTTTGAATGTCTAAACAATAACTTCCAATATGCCAAAATATTCAATTAAGCATGGAAGGCCCCTTCCCAAGCCTATTTACAAAACACCATGGTTAATCTAAGTAATCTGGGAAATGCTTTATATAGCAAGATTAATCAACATAATTTGGCTTCATTTGGGTATGAATATCAATACTAACTTATGATGTCACTATCCTTTCAACAATGTTCATTACCTTGGAAATGTGTGCTGACTGAACTTCATTTAAAATGAATAATCTTTCGTTTGTAAAAGACCAAGTCATAAAGAGGCAGAATCAACCCATGCTTTTATTGTCATTGCATATAAAAATTTCATATGAAGGTATTGATGTACAGTACTATCCCCATGGGCTGTAAGAGAGGCTAAGAAACCACTAAAAGAATCATCATTTGTAATGCTCACACACAATTTACCACTCTTGAAAACATATCCAAAGAAAGAAAATTAAAAACAACTAAAATCAGTAAGGATGTTATTTTATAATTATAGTGTCCCCTTTGTATGGTTTAAAACAAAAGTAATCAAATTCCTTTGGGCCAGGGCTGCTAAAATCTACAGTTTGTGTCAAAAAAATAAAATAAAATAACAGGAGGCTCATTTTTCCTAGAAAAAGTATCTTTCCTTTCACTAAAATTCATGTTCCAAGGGCTGGGCAGCAGTGGGAAGAAGTTTCCACATTATCCACTAGGAATTTTTCATGCTTTCAGGGGCTGGCCATTGTCAAAGGTTAAATTTAAAAATTCTACAGTGATGTAAGTTTTGAAAAAACAAATTCTGGAGGATGGAGAATCCTTTATGTTATGTGAATCGGCATCATATATAACTTTGAGTTTAAATAGCAGGGTTTATATGTGTGTGTGTATATTTTATCCACTAAGATAAACCAAATTTTCATATTGGTTTATATGAAAATTTGGTTTATCTTAGTGGAAGAAAAATTCTAGAGTTAAAAAAAAAATGACCTTTTTTGTACAGTATATTCACTTAACATGTCCAGAAACTGATGAACAGATGATCAACACAAGTGACCTGTGGCTCTAGAAGCCCAAAAGATTTTTTTTTTTTAAAGACTTTTTATAATCACTGGGCAAGAATATATTTTCCCAGTAGAGTTTGAGAGTTTAAAAAATAAAAAACCCCAATGTGAGTAGCTGAAGTTGCTCCTGATAAACAGATGGCAAACAAGCATCATACATGCAGTGCTGCTCCATGGCAAGGCGTACTGAAGAGCTTATATCTCAAAAAGGTCACAGAATCTTCCAAAGTTGTCTGTGGTTTTGCAGAATCCAGCCATTGCCAGAAATCCAATCAATTGAAAGCCTGGATATAAAATGCCCAGCCCTAGCCCCACCATTACCTTCCTTTCAAATGCAGCAAAACAGAAGAAAATATTGGTTAAAGTTAAGGCACAGCCCTGGGACCAAAGACCTGCAGCTATGTTTTTAAATTTATATATCTTTATGTATTTTATAGTTTTCTTGAATCTTCCATAAACAAGCTCTAAGGTGACAAGACTATATTACAGGAGAAAAGAAAAATGTACAAGGAGTATGTATACACACCATTCATTCTCTCACCAAGAGTTTCCAAATATATCAACACCATCCCATCGTGGGATGATGTTTTAATAAGAACTGATAATTTACAATTAACATTACACTATGTACATTGCAATAAATACATGGTTGTAAACAGACAAACAAGACTGTATTACAGGTAAGGTCATTTGGTGAGAAAAAAATGCATGGCACAAAAAATAAATAATGCATTCAAAAATTATCATAAAGCTTTCTGTGAAATCCATTTCATTCAAGTTTTTTTCTTTCCTTGTCTGCAATTTGTTCTAACTACATTATTTTCTTGTGAATTTTTTAACTGATGTAAAAGAAAACAAAATTAAAATAGCATTATTGTGTTAAGTAACTTGCAAGCTGAAATGCACTGGTTTTATGCAAACTTGGACATTTTTTTTCCCCATACAGTACCCCAGATATTGCATTTTCTTATGGCATTTTAGGAAATGTAAACCCACTTGTAAAAGGATGTTCTTTTTAAAGCAGTGTACATTTCTGAAGTACACTTTGGCAAGACAGAGGAGAGAGAGAGAGAGAGAGAAGGGCAAGGGTAAGCAGATTGTACATTGCATTAGTCCCTGTCTCTTAGATATTAAGCCTTTTCCACAATTTGATTGTCCATTTGTGGGTATCTTTACAACATGGTACCATTAAGAACCAACAAACTGGAAAAAAAAATCCTCTCTTTATTAGTGCAGTTATAAACCCTTTCAGGTCTGGATTTGTTAGTGACATATTGCTGCTTTTTAATTATTTTTTTCATTATTAAGATTCTAGGCACTCTGTGGGGGAAATACCAAATGGAGGGTGGGGAATGAAGATGTTTTGGAAAGAGGAATAAACTCTAGACTCTTTTTGCCTTTCCTTGTAGACCTCCCTCAGGGACAAATACAATGAAAAGAGAAACAAGTTCCCAAATGTTCTTGTGAAACCACTTGGTTAAACATTGATCTTTATTTGGAAGATCACCGCCTGATCTTTATAGGGGAAAGAGATCGCAAACCTGATAATTAATTAGTTGATTCCTACACTGCCCTATGTAAAACATCAGATATACAAAGACATGATTTTTCCATCAAAGGTTCTAAGCATTGGTTGGAGCTCACGGGATTAAAATGGGGGCTGTCTTCAGCCTGGGTCATTTTCCTGGCTGATAATTTACTTACTAGTCCCCAGAAGGCTTCTTGAGAAGTTCCCAATATAAATGTTTTTTAGGGTGGCATTTTTCTTAACTGTTTTAGTTTTTACTTGGTCAGACACCCCTTTGGCCTCCATCTCAATTCTTGGATACCAATGTGAAAAATGATTATTTGGGCTCCAAACACTTCACAGAGAAGGTGAACATTTTACTAAGAACTGACATGAGAAGAAAAGTCTGAACTAAATGCCCCATGATGCCAACTGCTCTGAGTAGTAAAAACTTGGCATTAATCTCTAAAATTACAATACAGTTCCCGGTGCTAAAATCAGCCAAGAGTGATCTCTAACTTTTTATTTAGGCAGAATCTTTTTACCAACCCTCAGTGCCAGTGGCATCATCTTCTTTCTCTCAGTGTGTTTAAAAGTAGTTCCCCTCGACGAGACACGTTTATGAATCAAGGATAAGTGACAAAGCAATGCCTATACCCTATATAGCTGTCCATCAAGAAAGAGTAGTTGCTACACTTAAAACCAATTATCAGAGATATTCCTGATACAGTTCTTAATCCCATGGTGAAATCATCAAAACCTAAGAGAATTAGTTGTATTGTTGTTTGTTAATATATACTGTTAATATTCTTAAAAACTGCCTCGTTAGCCATTAACGTTTTTCTGTAAACCAAGAGTAAAAGCTAGTCATGATACACAACCTCACGGTAGAAATGAATGCTAACCTAACCCTAACTTGACTACCTGCTTCTTTTCATCGATCCGAATGGTGGTGATATATTTGATAAGATCTCATCTAGCCAACATGGACAGAGGTTCAAACACACGCTAAATAATAAAGCAGCACAAGGGGAAAAACATTTTTCTTACTGTAACTGGCTGTAAAAACAATAAAAATGAGCATGAAATGTGTGGATTATTACAAAGACATGCACTTGTGAAATGCGTGTCTACTGACACAGCAAAAAGTTATCAGAAGACACTAAGTAGGAAAATATCTAAAAAAGACTGACCTATTTTAGCTACTGGATATTTATATATCTCCCACTTGCTTCAGACAACACCAACGATGAATTGAGTTTCTATGAGGCTTAAGACACATTTGACATAACGCACATCAAAGTATTATCAAACAAATATTCACTTTGCACGCTGTGAAGAAAAATGTCAGTGGAAAGCAACCCCACTTTTCTGGAAAGAGTGAAACGAAAAGCAAAGTAAACAAAGACTTACAAAAAGGGTTTCCTGCAACATAAAGTTGTTTTTCTGTTGAAAATATGGAAGTCATTGGTATATAAAACAACGAATCACTACAAATCAGTTAATTGCTATGAACTATAAGGTGCAAGTAAAATTCGTAAATTAGATTTATCCAGTGTAGCACAGATTTGTACTGAAAACTTGCAAGTTACTCCTTAGAAAAAAATAACCAGTGGCAGATGAAGTTCTGAACATAGTTTTTTAAATATAATACCTCAGTACATTTAATAATAAAAGTAAGCTCTACAAAAAATCTGTTTTACATATCATACAAAAGGTAGAGGTCAGTGCAGCTCACTGAACCACACTATTCAGTCATGTATCAGGAAGACTTGAAATTAGAAAATTATGCAATTTCTGTGGCTCATCCTCCTCTTCCTTCTGGTAACAGATTCATGCTGTGTCCTGTTCTTGACGTATCTGTTGCTTCGCCCATTAAGTTCACTTTGTGAAATGCTTTATTTCTTCTGAAAATATTGCAAACAAGTAAAAAGAAAAGAAACCCCAAATCCAATCGATTTTTGGGCTGCCTGATGAGCCACACTCCCTCGAAAACATTTTAGAATTGATTTTATCTGCTTTGACAGCTCTACCAAGCTGCAATCTTGTTAAAATGCTGTTCGTGAAGATGTCCACCTTGCTCTGATGACATGGAGGTGAAAAAACTGGTTACGATATTCCTGAGCGCCAGACTGGGTAGTCAAGGTCAGTTTTGTTCAACAGACGTCCTGGCAGATGACAGTGAGGTGTGGCCGTGGTTGTGGCATGTGACATGCACTTTGGAAACAATTTTTCTACTGAAAAAAAAAAAAAAGGCATGAAAGTCTTTGCACTGTTACGTGTCAGGAGAGTGATCATCTATTACACAAGCTTCGGGCTGGCCTTCCTCTTCTTCCCCCACTGCCTCCTCTTCAACCTGTTCATCAAGGGGAATCTCAGTAGACTCCGAGTCTTGAGTACAGAGAGTCTTGGAGTCGCTGCAGCTAGTGTCTTCTTCCACTTGACTCCCACTGTCCTTTTCCGTGTCTGACTCGCCGTCTTCCTCTAAAGTTAGTTCAAACTGGAATTTCTCAGTTTGACCCTGCCGGCCCTCCTCTTGGTCGTCAGGTGCAGGAGAGGGGCTCTGAGGGATTGTGCTCTGGTACCATTCACGATTGTCTTCTAAAGTGTCCAAAATGTCCTGGGCATCGGGATGTACGAGGTCTGCCCATGTCTCCCAGAGAGGATGAACGATATAGTCTATGAAGCCCACCTAGTCATGAAAAAAAATCCAGTGTGAGTAGAGAATGTAGGAACAATGAGAAAGGTTAACTAGATCATGGCCCACCAACAGAACACTGAACAGAAGACTATTAGTTTGGCAAAATAATCACTATTTTAGATAAAAGATCACATAAACATATCATTACTAGCTGGTAAAAATTAGCTTCTAGAACTCTTAGTTCAAAAGCATGTTTACAATGTAAAAAATTTTCCAATTGTTTTTATATGGTAGGGTTGGGGCCTGAACCTTATTTTAGAATCGCCAATTTGCAGGTGAATCCAGATAATTGAAATGATGCCACACACTCTATGCACATGAATATATTAAATGAAATAGTCATAATGAATGACTATAATGTCATGAGAACATATATATGACTATGAATCTAAGTCATAGGAATGAAAATTTCTTGGATCATAAACAATGAGGTGAAATTTAGCTTGTCAAAAACAAAGTAATTTTAACAACGCAATAAAACACTGTGAGATGTGAATACAAAGTAATCAAATGCTAAAGCTGTATCTCTGCTCTCTCTGAAAGCTCTATGCTTTGTGCATTACCTGTGATTTTTCCACGGATGCGTTGTGCTTGTCACACATAGGACTTATCTCCATGCCACGCTCCCTCTCCCTGTCTCCCTGGCGGAAGAACTCCTCCATGATCCGGTCCGTCCACTGGCGGTACAGCTGGAGAGGCTTCGTGGGGTTGCTCAGATCGGCACAATGCACCATATTCTGAAGGACCTAAAACAGATGATGCACTCTATTCAGCACCTGCTCCTTTTTTTTAAAAACTAGAAATTCACATTGGATGACTGTGACACTTAAAAATACATGTAGTGTAAGATTTATTCTAAACAACTCAGCCATGATGTGTCTGTGTGTGGTTCACACTTGTATTAATAGTTCCAAATTACGCCACTTCTACCACATCTAAATATTGTAAGAGAAACTGTTTATGTGCATGGTTGATTAAATTCAGAGCTGCTTAAGTGGCTGGCTTTTTGGGGTGTTAGTTTTTTTTTTAACATATATGCAAATGAAAAGACCAATAGGATTTTACTTGGTTGATTTTCAGGAATAAGAATTTGTATGAAAATCCTGCCTAAAATTACTAAATGTAAATGTGCGAGAAAGGAGAAATAAGTCTTATTTATTTCTGAACACAGACACATAGGCACACGCACAGGCATACACAAAGCTAACTCGAATAATGCTTTACCTGAATCCTATCAGAATAATTATCGAGAAGGAGAACTCCAGAACTTGTCACTTTCTTAGTTTCCACCATAGTTTTCAAATCAGCCAGTAGATTCATGTGCTTTGACATGTCTGTCGCAAGTACCTTAAAAGACAAAGAGTATTTTATTAAGTAAAGTCCAGAGGAAAATGTCAGAATTTGCACACGAAAATATTATGCAGAATATGAGAAGGAACAGAAAACCACTATGCTATCTAATGACAGTACATGGAAATCCTTTACTCCTTCTTGGAGCAGAATCTTTTCCTCTTTGCTGTCAGATTTTCTGGAAGCCCAGATAAATGTGTGCAATATACTGAAACATTAGGCACCGACAACCACTTTCATGGTGAAAAATGGGACCATATTCTACGGATAAGACATCATCACATGATCCGAAATTCTTTTCCATTTCTTGGACTAGAAAGTAGTTACTGGACTATGATGGACTGCTTCAGAAACAGAATATTCTGGTTAATTTTCTGCTTGTCCAAGACAGATAATTCCTGCCTTTGGATGTACAAAATTTAACAGAGTAAGTTTTTGATAACCAGAGATGTTTCTGCTTCTCATCATCACTCTGAATAATATGCATAGAGAAAAGAGTAAGGTCATGGGTGGTCTAAATGGCACTGTTTACTGATGGAAAAAGGTGAAAAAAAATCCATTTGAGCTGTGGCTTACACCGTCTGCTTTTGTTAGACATCTTTCTCTGTGTGCCACCAGACTGGAGGGGCTCAGAAAATAAAATCTGAATGATGAGGGTGAGCTGTCATGATTTAAGCCCAAACTGCTAGAAGTGGAAAACCACTAGGGAACATCACGACCTGCAGCAGGAGCAGCTTCTACAACATAAAGGGCAACAACAGGTTTTGAAATGCAGTTCCTTTTACCTACACTCATCTCATTCTTACATTTTTTTTTTCTTTTAAAAAAACTTGCATCAAAGTTCTCTCTCTTTTTTTTTTTTTTGCTATTATCAGCTACTTACAATGTCAATGACCATTTTCCTTAACGATTGTCTTTGCTTTTTGGTCAAATTCTGGAAAATGTCACAGTTTTCTTCCTGAAGCAACTTAAAGCCCACAGCTAAATGATGGTTCTCTAAGACAGAGGAGTCATTGTACATCAAGGCAAGTTCGGAGTCTGAAAGAAAGGTAAGAGGCAGAAGATCGGTGAAGCTGTTTATTAGTTTATCTTATCCTTCCAATTCTAAGATACTTGGGGTTTAGGATGCAATCTCCCCTAACCTTCTCTGCAGCCCTTACCATCACAAGATAATATGCAGGAGAGAATGTGCTGGATAATTTAAGAGCAGAAAGAACACTGGAATCGTGGGAGTGAATTCTAACGCCACTGACATGTAGTAGGTCATTTCACTCTATGGGTCTCAGTCTCCTCTTTTCTAAAGCAGAAGAATTGCACCACGTGATCTTTTACCTCTCCTCCAGAGCTGCCATAAGCTCAGAAACCTAGGACATTATTATTACCATCTGCAACATGCCCAGAGCATGAGGTGTTGTATTCCTGATTACCGTGCAGTACCCATCCTACAATTTATATGATGTAAGGATCATGTGATGCAGGATTGTTTGTACTCAGAGAGGGTATAAGAATTGTTTGGAACATATGAACAATATTAATTTGTTCTTGCTGCTCTTACTTATTTTCTTCCCCAGTATAGCTCTCAAAGTCTAAGCTTTATTCATTTTTTCCACTTCCTTTTCCAAGTATCGTGGCAGTCACTCTATACTGCACATGTATATTGCTCTTCCTGCCCTTGCTCAAGCCTTCACACAGAGACACTGTGTTTAGCTGTTTACATACCCGCTTGTGAAGATTCTGTCGCTCTCTCACAACTGCCCTCAACCTGTGTATTTTAGGCAAGGAGAAATCCTGCCTCTTTCCTAGTTCCTGTCAATAGCAGACCCAGATCTATAAGGCAGTCATTAAAAAAACTGACTGGTGCTTTATTCTGTTTCTACTAAGTCATTGTAAAGACTAAAAGCACATGTATTTGATCTTTTTCTGACTGATGCATAGGAAATATATTTGGAAATATATATCCTTTTCTAAGAAAGAAATACTCAATACTACTCAATGGCTATTTTAAAGCTGCTAGGGAGGAAAGGAGAGTCTCAAGACTACCTCAATTGGGAAATTCTATGATTTTATTAGAACTATAGAAATGAGAATTTGCACATCTAAATTTTTGCTCCCGAACTACAGCAACAGAGATGTCTAGAGTATTAGGGAGTGAGAGTGTAAGGTATTATTTGTTATTTTTTTTTTAATAAAGCAATAGTGTTCATTTTTTTTAAAAGGCAGTATATCTGGTTAAGTTTTACAGAGTCTATACAAGTCTCTAATTATAAACCTTTATCTATAGATGGTTAAGCATATAGAAATCAAAAATTTTAAACTATATAGAATCTTAGCACATGATATTATTGTAGTAGAATCATATTAAATAAAGACATATTGAAAGGAAGATATAATGTTTTCTAACTGGAGAAATCATGCCTAATTAATCTATTACGATTCTTTTAAGGGGATAAATACGCATGTAGACAAGGGGCATTAGTAAAACTGACTTGGCCTAACAAAATCCCTAATTGGTTTGTATTTCCCATGAAGAAAGGTGAAGGAAATTAAGGCTGTTGAGCCTGCAGAAGAAGAACAAGATGATAAACTATTACCTCAAGGAAAAGACTGATCTACAGTATGGAAGTTGTGACACAGAGTCCAAGTTCTACTCAATGTAAGGATGGCTTTTTACGTAGGGCTGGGCCTGTCTTGTAAAGTGATTATCTCCTGATATTTAAGAAAACTCCAGATTGGCCAGAAAAGCCACGGGACAATTCCTTATGGGACTCGCAGGTCTCTATAGCTTCTTTAATCTCTGAGGCTGTTACAGGAAGGTGATAGTGACTGATTTTTAAATAACAAATGTTAGCATTTAAGAAACTGACTCTTAGGGCAGTCATTTAACTTTCTACTCTTCTTTAAGACTGAAGGCACATGGTCACATCTAAATGGGGGGGTGAGATTCTGCAGCTCCTCATTAGGTTTTCTCCAAAGATGCTAATGCAGTAGGTCTAAATAGAGTCCACAGATATGCAGAAATGATCAGAAAGTTGTCTTTACAGTTTGGTACAATGCATAGCACAAATGGGCAAAGACATTAGCTTATGTAACATTTTTGTTGAAACACTTTCATCTTTAAGTCCAGTAAAAGTTAGCTCTTTCCTGAAGCTTTTCTTGATTACCACAGACAAAACTGCTCACTTTTTGCTGTAAACCCCTATATTGTTTTGCACCACTGATTTGGCATTTATCACACTGAACCCTATTTGTCTTTACCTCCATACAAAATTTTAATGGTCTTTCCCCAAACCCTCCCAACCTACTTAAAGACTTAAGCCCCCATAGAAAATTAAAAGCTATTAATTTAACATGTTTGGTTGTCTGGTTTCTCCTGGGCACTTCGATTCTTTTAACTTACAAAGTAGAAAGAGGAACAGAATATAATAAAGCATAATGTTTAGAGGATGTAGGTGCCAGCCATTGTACTAAGTGGTTTATGTGCATTGCATCATTTAATCCTCATGATTTTAGGAAGATTCTATTGTTATTGCCACTTACAAATGATAAAAATGAGCCTCAGGGAAGGTAAGCATTCATAACTTTGCCAATGTCACCTAGTTGTAAGTGCTGGGGATAGTACTTAAAACTAGGCAGTCCCTACACTACCTATTATTATAAATGCTTTATAGGGATGACAACATTGAGCAGTGAACAATAAACATGAACCAGGAAATGATAACCACAATCCATTCAGTGCCTGGCCCACACTAATAACTATATAAGCCTCTGCTGTTTTATTGAGGTACCATGCATACCTTTACAAACCCAAAGCTATCATTTTATTCCATATAGACCAATTATGCTCATTTATAGAACTACCCTGGATCATCAAGAACAAATTAAACTATGCTCGACATATGCTAATAATGAAAGCAAGAAGACCACCTTTATGTATGTGTCCCTCTCTTCTGAGTTCTTATGTAATGGGGGGGTGGAGGGTGCACAGGTACCGTCACATACCTGAGAACATGTACTTCATCTGTGTTAATCTTCTCTCCCTCTGTATTAGTCAGGGTTCTCCAGAGAAACAGAAGCAACAGGAGATGTGTGTGTGAG
>RJWJ010043416.1:0-12601 GCA_004363605.1 Indri indri | reverse complement strand
ATTTCTTTCTATTTTTGGTAGAGACGGGGTCTCGCTCTTGCTCAGGCTGGTCTCGAACTCCTGAGCTCAGAACGATCCGCCCGCCTCGGCCTCCCAGAGTGCTAGGATTACAGGCGTGAGCCACCGCGCCCGGCTTATACTCATTACGTTTTAACTTAAATGACTTTTTTTTTTCCAGAGGAAGCATCTCCCTAGGTTGCCCAGGCTGGACTCAAACTCCTGGGCTCAAACTCCTGAGCTCAAGTCATCCTCCCCGCTCAGCCTCCCGGAGTGCTAGGATTACAGGTGTGAGTCACCGTGCCCAGCCTAAAACCAATGGCTCTTAACATGTGGTCTGGGAAAGCCCCAGAGGGTCTGGAGATCCTTTTAGGTAGTTGAAACTTTTTCACAGTAATTCCAAGATTTTTATATTTTACCTTTTCATTCTCATTCTTTCAACAGTAGACAGTAGAGTCTTCCAGAGGCTACATGACATAGAATAGCAACTGATTGAATTTAGAAGCAGATACAAGAATCTGTCTTCTAATAAGTCAGACATTAGAGAGATTTGTAAAGATGTAAAACAATGTCATTCTTCTAATTAACTATTTTGTTTTGGAAAACATTGTTCTTTTTTCCATTAAAAATGTTATTTAATGAGTCAGGCATGGTGATGTGTTCCTCTAGTCCCAGCTACCCAGGAAGCTGAGGTGGGAGAATCTCTAGCGTGAGTGATGGAGTGAGACTCTATCTCAATAAAATAAAATTTTTAAAAAAACAAGCCATTGGTTTTTTGGTTGTTTTTTTTTTTTTTTTTTTTTTGAGACAGAGTCTGGCTCTGTTGCCCTGGCTAGAGTGCCGTGGAGTCAGCCTAGCTCACAACAACCTCAAACTCCTGGGCTCAAGCAATCCTACTATCTCAGCTTCCCGAGTAGCTGGGACTACAGGCATGTGCCACCATGGCTGGCTAATTTTCTCTCTCTCTCTCTCTCTCTATATATATATATATACATATATATTTTTTTTTTTTAGTTGTCCAGATAATTTCTTTCTGTTTTTAGTAGAGACGGGGTCTCGCTCTTGCTCAGGCTGGTCTCGAACTCCTGACCTTGAGCGATCCACCCGCCTCGGCCTCCCAGAGTGCTAGGATTACAGAGCCATTGGTTTTAAACCAATAAAGGTGATCCCTTAGGGGTGAGCAAGTGACCCCGTTTTCCTCAATGAGACATGAGGGGACCTTTTCTAGGAGGGTTTTGGGAAAGGTTTCTTTGCTCTTAAAAGAAATCACAGACTGATGCTTATCAGTCAGTGATTGGTTTAAGAATAGAAACCATTCTAAATCTATCTAGCAAAAAAAGCTTTCATACAGAAATAGGATGCTCACAAAGTCATAGAAGGGGCTAGGAGAGCAGATGTCAGAGGCTGCCACTGGTCTTTGGTTTAAAGTCTACTGTAATCACAGTTCAAAAATTAGGAAGCTGCTACAAGGGCCTCACACTCGCGAAACTGGCAGTTAGAATTGGGACTCCACTGTAAACACTCAGCACCTCAGCCACCTGAGCCACCTCAGCCACAAGAAGATGGTTCCCACTCCTCTTCCACCTTTTACCTCTCTCTACTACATCTTGTTGGCAGGCTTGATTCATATCCAGAACTCTAGCTGCAACGAAATCAGAAAAATAAGGTTTTTAGGTTTCTAGCCTCTCCACATAGAAGGCAAGGAAAATGGGTATTGAGAGAACCAATCCAAGGACCCACCATAAGAGGCAAAAAAGAAATGGCCCTTCTCTTTCTCCTGCATGTTGCAATACCTGGCAACTCCAATGGAGTTAGGAAGGGAGTAAGGAGAGAACAAGCTAAGGATGGCAGAGAGGAAATGGGGAAGGAAATGGGTCCTTGTCAACATGGTTGAGTCTCTGAGTTAGTCGACTCTGAAACTGCTTACCTCTAAGCTTGTTATATAAGAAAATAAATCTCATTATTTAAACTGCTTTAAGCTGGTTTTCACCTAACCTCTCTTTTCTTCTGCTCGCTCTATCCTTTTCCTGCCTTTAAGCCCTTCCCTTTAGGTTCTCATATGTATGGAATAAACAACCTGCCATAGCTCCTTTCAGTCTCAGCTATAATTCTCCTTCAGTACGCTTTCCCCGATGAATCCAATTTATTATCCTATCTCTAGAGAAGGGAGGCAGTTACCTAAAGTTTTTTTTTTTTTTTTTTTTTTTTTTTGAGACAGAGTCTAACTCTGTTGCCCAGACTAGAGTGCCGTGGCATCAGCCTAGCTCACAGCAACCTCAAACTCCTGGGCTCAAGTGATCCTTCTGGCTCAGCCTCCTGAGTAGCTGGGACTACAGGCATGTGCCACCATGCCCGGCTAATTTTTTCTGGGCTAATTTTTCTATTTTTAGTTGTCCAGCTAATTTTCTTTCTACTTTTAGTAGAGATGGGGTCTCACTCTTGCTCTGGCTGGTCTCGAACTCCTGAGCTCAAACAATCCACTCGCCTGGGCCTCCCAGAGTGCTAGGATTACAGGCGTGTGCCACCATGATGGACCTGAAATCTCTTTTGTTATAAGGGTACTAATCCCATTCGTGAGGGCTCCACCCTCATGATTTTTTTTTTTTTTTCCTGAGACAGAGTCTCACTCTGTTGCCCTGGCTAGAGTGCCGTGGCATCAGCCTACCTCACAGCAACCTCAAACTCCTGGGCTCAAGCAATGCTACTGCCTCAGCCTCCCCAGTAGCTGGGACTACAGGCATGCGCCACCATGCCCAGCTAATTTTTTCTATATATTTTTAGCTGTCCTAGTAATTTCTTTCTATTTTTTAGTAGAGACGGGGGTCTCACTCTTGCTCAGGCTGGTCTCGAACTCCTGAGCTCAAAGGATCCTCCTGCCTCAGCCTCCCAGAGTGCTAGGATTACAGGCGTGAGCCACCGCGCCCGGCCCCACCCTCATGATTTAATTCATTCCCAAAGGCCCCACCTCCTATTGGGAGTTAGGATTTTTACATATGAATTTGGGGAGGCAGTACACAAACATTCCGTCCATAACATCATGTATTTCTGCTAATTATCTATTTATTCACTTTCTTTATCTTACTTTTGTTGTCAGTTTTTTGACAATCAAAGCAAAAACTACTCTTTATTCTGTACTTTAAAAATTTACTGACTCTGTGAGACCTCAGTAAATATTTACTAACTGACTAATTTAAGAGATAGGAAAGGTCTTTTGAAGGATGCATACCACAGAAAGCATTGCAATTCCGCAGCTTAGAGAAAGTCTACATAAAAGAAGTTCTACTTTATGCTGAATTTATGTTGACTTGAAAGTTTTTAATAGTTTAACGCTTTTCATCAATAAATTTGAGCAGAAGCACTTTGCAACTCATAAGAATTTTTACCTATTACTGTTTTTTTTTTTTTTTTGGCTGAGGATATTTCAAAATGTCTTAAATGGCTTCATTTTTTATAATGTATCATAACTAAGTATCTCTTTTTGAGTGAAATAAAGCATTTAAGCAAATTTCATTATTATTAGAGGATATAAAGACTAGCTCTTTCCCCTACCTTTACATGTGAGATCTGAAGATGTTAAATTATTTGCTCAAAAGAGATTAAAAAAAAAAAACTCTGCCAAATCTCATTACTTTTTTTGAGTAAAAAAAGTGTTCTCTTTTAAGTTGGTACTGCATCAATTATTCATTTAATAAGTTTGTAGCTTTCACAGCATATATATACTTATAATAAAATGATAATAGAAATTAAATTAGGAGGAAAGTGTCATTTAAACAGACATGTTGACATTAACAAATTGTCAGAAACCTGATCTGTGTGAGGGGCTCAGTGATGCCCCACCCCAGCTCTGTCATTCCCCAGCAGAGACTGTGAACAAGTACTTTAATCTTTCTGGGACTTAGCCTACGTCTCTGCAACATGAGAATGACAACACTTGCCTCCTGGGCTTTCTGTGGGTTTGTAAAAATAGAGCTGATACTTGTCAGGCACCTAACACGGTGCTTAACACATAGTGTCAATTATAGGAAGTTCTCAATAGCAGTAATAGTAAAAATTCGACAAGAAGTAAAGTTTAAAGACAAGAAAAGATGTAAAATTCTTAAAGTGCCATACAAGTTGAGAACAATGGTTTATTTGTCTAGCTAGGATTTTTTTTTTTCCTGACAGTGGCATCAAGAACTTTAAATAAAACATTTGCCATTTTTAAAGCTGCTACAAAAAAAAAAAGAAAATTGCCATGATTTTACCTCAAAAGGTAGACACGTCTACAGATTTTAAGTTTGGGATCTCTTGTTAGTTAATTTCCCTGTGTTCCTCATAAACTTATATGAACTTTGGATCATTATACCATACTCACTAGTAATATGCTCCATAAATGTGCCTGTTTTGTAAAGTAGCACTTCTGCTTTTTATCCCTAAATGATCCCTTTCAAGTTATAAAATTTTCTGTCATTCTAGTATCATCACCAAAATAATTAGAAAATGATGTGTTAAAGCAAAAAGAAAAGCAAACTCCAAGGAAAAACTAATAGCAAGCCAAGAAGTTGATAAAATATGACACTAAATTTTATAGAGTTTCACTCTGTCACCCCAGCTTGAGTGTAGAGGTGTTATCACAGCTCACTGCAACCTCAACTTCCTGGGCTCAAGCGATTCTCCTGCCTCAGCCTCCCGAGTAGCTGGGACTACAGGTGTGTGCCACTATGCCTGGCTAATTTTTTCTATTTTTAATAGAGATGGGGGTCTCACTCTTGCTTAGGCTGGTTTTGACCTCCTAGCCTCAAGCAATCCTCTAGACTTGGTCTCCCAGAGTGTTAGGATTACTGGCGTGAGCCACCTTGCCTGGCCGTGTTTTTTTAGAATTTTGAGGGTTTTAATACAATAGCTAGTTGGAGCAAGGAGAGATGTTTAAGAGGTAAAGTGTTGCCATTTTCAGGAGAATAATTAAAATAATGAATAACTTTGGGCTTTGTTAGAAACATTTGTAATTAACATTTGTAATGAAACATGTAAGGATAGCAGATACAGCACAAAAAACACAATCTAAAGAAGAAAAATAAAGAATAAATTGGACATCACCAAAATATAGATTGTCTGGCTCTTCAGAATCCACTATTCAGAGAGTGAAAAGACAAGTCCCAGATTGTGAGAAAATATTTGCAAATCACAGATCTGATAAAGGACTTGTATCCAGAATATATAAAGAACACTTGAAACCCCGCAATAAAATAAACAACTGGGTATGGTGGCTCATGCCTGTAATCCCAACACTTTGGGAGACCAAGGTGGGAGGATCACTGGAGGCCAGGAGTTTGAGATTAGCCTGGGCAACACAGCCAGACCCTGTCTCTATTAAAAAAAAATTATCCAGGTGTAGTGCCACACATCTGTAGTCCCAGCTAGTCAGGAGGCTGAGGCAGGAGGGTCAGTTGATCCCAGGAGTTCACTCCTGTCTTGGCAACAGAGTGAGACCCAGTCTCTAAAAAAATTTTTTTAAAATAAAAAAAAGAATGGTAATATTACATAAAACATCTAAAAAGCATCAGTTCTTCTTTAACCAAAGAAACATATAAGAAGTATTTTGGATGGAAGAAAATTAGTTTCTTCTAATACCTGAAATTGATTTTCCTAGTAATACTTGAGCACGAATAAAAGAATAAAAATGGGTTTAGTAGACCTTTATTATTAGCTGATAGGTTAGGATAAGAGTTGTGATAGTTTTAAAAGTATTATGACTGGAATAAATTGCAGCTACAAAGGATAACATCATCAAAGGTTGGTTACCCCTTGATTTCTGCCAAGCTCTGAGGTCAAAGGACCATATTCTATAACACATAAGGCTCTGGACTGAGAAACTGCCTGAAGACCAACATTTTCACAGATGAAGAAATACATAAGGAATTACTTAAAGAACATATCATGAGGTTTTGAAATATGATGTTTAGGATGGAAGAAATGTAAATTGGTCCATTATATTTTTATTTCTAAGTGTTAAAAAATATTGTCCAAAACACAGAAATAAGGCAAAGAGAGGGCAGCATATCTTTTCAATGTCACATTAAGCATTGTTTAACAAGTCCATCAAGGTATTATTTAATTCTCTAAAATCTAAAGATTGGCAAACTTTTTCTGTAAACAACCAGATTGTAAATATTCAGGTTTTTGTTTTTTCTGTTTTTGTTTTTCAGTCCCTCAAAAATGTAAAAATTATTCTTAAAAAACTATTCAGGCTACACCAAAACAGGCCAGTGGCTGAATTTGGCCTTTGGGCTATGATTTGCTGATCTTATTCTAGAGGAAGTCCGTTTGTTTGACTCACTATTCATTATTGATTATAGACCTAAATTTTATGAAATTACATGTAAACTTGTAGATTTTTGTCAGGTAGAGGTAAAAATAGTTTCTGCCTGGCAGAAATATATAACACCAAAGGTTATAGTTTTATTGTCAGATATTAACCAGTTTTGTAGCTAACCAAAAAAAACTTTTTTTAAAAATTAAACTTTTAATTTTGAGATGATTATAGAATCACATTCAGTTGCAAGAAATAATAGAGAGACTCTGTGTACCCTCCATCCAGTTTCCCTCAATGATAACATCTTCCAGAACTATGTAGAGTACAAATCACAGCCAGGACATTGACATCAGCAGTGCCCAGATCAGAACATTTCCATCAGCACAAGGATCCCTCAGGCAGCCCTTTTACAGCCACACCCACATCCCTGAAGCCCCCACCTTCTCCTTAACCCCTGGAAAGCACAAATCTGTCCTCCATGTCTGTAAGTCTGTCATTTCAAGAGTATTATGTAGGAATCATACAGTGTGTAACCTTTTTAGAATCAGCTTTTTTCATACAGCATACTTCTCTGGAGATTTATCCAGGTGAAAAACGAACACTCTTACTTAAAATTTCCTTTTCCAGGGAAACACCCAGCTCCTCAAATACTCTTTGAACCAGCTTTACCATCTTATTTCTTCTCTCATTTTTTTACCACCCCATTTCCAGTCCATTCTCCCTCATTATTACATTGAAAAAAAATCTTTGACATGTTCATTCTCATTTCTGTGAGTCATATTTTTAACATTTTGAAAAAATCATAATAATTTAACCTACAGATAGTTTGTTCCTACAGGTATTATACTGTTTCGCTCAGTTTTTTATTTAGAAACTTGTATCTGGTCAGGAAAGATCAGACTATCTTTTTTCTTCCCCAGTCAAAATAAAAACATAATTTTCTGGCCGGGTATGGTGGCTCACGCCTGTAATCCTAGCGCTCTGGGAGGCTGAGGTGGGAGGACTGAGGTCAGGAGTTTGAGACCTGCCTGAGCAAGAGCGAGACCCTGTCTCTAATAAGAAAAAAAAAAAAAAAAAACAGCCAGGCAACTATAAATACAAAAAAAATTAACTGGGCATGGTGGCATGCACCTGTAGTCCCAGCTACTCGGGAAGCTGAGGCAGGAGGAATTGTTTGAGTCCAGGAGTTTGATGTTGCTGTGAGCCAGGCTTATACCAGGCTTATACAGGCTTATGCTCTAGCCCGGGCAACAGAGAGAGATTCTGTCTCAAAAATAAATAAATAAATAAATAAATAAATAAATAAAAATAAATAAAAATAAAAACCCCATAATTTGCTTTGAGTTTTACAGTGATGATAACAGACATGCTCTCTTTCCAGTGACAGGACAAACCTCTGAGATTTTCGGGTGAGTTACAAAGAAAGAAGATTTGAAATAGCATATGCCATTGGCTCTTTTTTCATTTTTAAAGCAATGCTTCCAGCTTTTCAATCAACACAGAGATTTATGAGTAATTGGTAAAAAAAAAAAAAAAAATGTGTCCTTTAGACTTTGATTTTTTGCTTCTAGTGAGAAGCAGGTAGTTAATAATAGAGATCATCACTTACTAGGAAAGGTATATTTTCTCAGATGGAAAGATTAGGAGCCATGTAGTCCAGTCCACTATTTCTAAGCATGACCAGAATATACCTCCTGATTAAAAAAACAAAACAAAACAAAAGTTTATTATGTGAAATCTCAACATACATTTAAGTAGAGAGAATAGTGTAACAAACCCCCATGTAACCATCATTTAAATTCTATATTAACAATATTTGGCCAATCTTGTTTCATCAGTACCCATCATTTTCCCAAACTTGGAAGATCCCAGACATCACAGAATTTGATCCGTAAATACTTCAATATGTGTTTGTAAGAGATAAGACACTGCTATAGTCTCAATGTTTGTGTCCCCACAAAATTACCCGCATCCTAATCTCCAAGGTGACGGCTTTCGAGGTAGGGCCTGTGGGAGGTGAATAGGTCATGAGGGCTCTGCCTTCATGAACGGGATTAGTATCCTTATAAAACAGATCCCAGAGAGCTGCCTTCCCCCCTCTACCATGTGAGGACACAATGAGAAGGTGCCATCTATGAACAAGGAAACAAACCCTCACCAGAAACTGAATCTGCCAGTGCTTTGATCTTGGACTTCCCAGCATCCAGAACTGTGAGAAATAAATTTCTGTTGTTTATAAGCTACCCAGTTTGTGGTATTTTGTTACAGTAGCACAAATGGACTAAGACAGACACTTTTTAACATAACGATACCATTTTTGCACCAAAGAATAGTAATAATTTCTCAATCTAATATCTGGTCGGTATTCAAATATGCCCCATTTCTCAAGTATCTTTTCAAACATGATTCAAAACAGGATCTAAACAAGGTCCGTGGCTGAGCACAGTGGCTCACGCCTGTAATTCTAGCACTTTGGGAGGCCGAGGCGAGCAGATTATTTCAGCTCAGGAGTTCGAGACCAGCCTGAGCAAGAGCGAGACCCCGTCTCTACTAAAAATAGAAAGAAATTAGCTGGACAACTAAAAAATATATATAGAAAAAATCAGCCAGGCATGGTGGTGCATGCCTATAGTCCCAGCTACTCGGGAGGCTGAGGCACGAGGATGGCTTGAGCCCAGGAGTTTGAGGTTGCTGTGAGCTAGGCTGACGCCACAGCACTCTAGCCCGGGCAACAGAGTGAGACTCTGTCTCAAAAAAAAAAAACGAAAAAAAAAAACAATGTCTGTATGTATATTTGGTTGATTTTTTCTTTTTTGAAACATTATTTACTTAATTTTAAACAGGTTTATTAAGTTATAATTCACATGCCATAAATGATACATCTTAGTGTACAATTTGAGAACTTTGGACATATTATTCATCTGAAAAATTATCACTACAACCAAGATGATGAACATGTTATCCATCACTTCCAAGGTTTTCTCATATCCCTTGGTAATCTCTTCCTCCTAACCTCACCACACACTCCCATCCCTAAACAAACATTAATCTGTCACTATAGATTAGTGTTTTTCTTTTTTTTTTTTTGACTCAGAGTCTGGCTCTGTTGCCTGGGCTAGAGTGAGTGCCATGGCGTCAGCCTAGCTCACAGCAACCTCAAACTCCTGGGCTCAAGCCATCCTCGTGCCTCAGTCTCCCAAGTAGCTGGGACGACAGGCATGCGCCACCATGCCTGGCTAATTTTTTCTTTACATATTTTTAGTTGTCCAGATCATTCCTTTCTATTTTTAGTAGAGATGGGGTCTCGCTCTTGCTCAGGGTGGTCTCGAACTCCTGACCTTGAGCGGTCCTCCCGCCTGGGCCTCCCAGAGTGCTAGGATCACAGGCGTGAGCCACTGCGCCCAACCTTAGATTAGTGTTTTTCTAACATTTTCAGAAAATGGAATCATAGAATATGTACCATTTTTAAATCATTTTTTTCTAAAGAGATGGACAGGGTTTCTCTCTGTTGCCCAGGCTGCTTGTTTTGAACTCCTGGGCTCAAGCAGTCGTCTCATCTCAGCCTCCCAAGCAGCTGGGATTACAAGTTTATACTACCCTGCCCAGCTGGGTATACTTTTATTTATCTGGGATTTTTGAGTTTTTTATTTCTTTATTTATTTTTTGTTTTTTTGAGACAGGCTCTCACTCTCTTGCCTGGGCTAGAAGGCAGTGGCATCATCATACCTCACTGCTGCCTCAAACTCCTGGGCTCAAGCAATCCTGCTGCCTCAGCCTCCAGAGTACCAGGGCCTACAAGCACGCATCACCCTGCCTAGCTCATGTTTCTATATTTTTGGAGAGACAGGGTCTCACAAAGCTGTTCAGGCTGGTTTCAAACTCCTGGCCTCAAGTGATCCTTCTGCCTTAGCCTCTCAAAGTGCTAGGATTTCAGGCTTGAGCCATTGCACCCAGCCTATCTGGTTGTTTTGGTTCAGCATACAGGCATACTTCAGAGATATTGCAAGTTCAGTTTCAGACCACCACAATAAAGCAGATATCAAAATAAAGCGAATCCCACAAATGTTTTGGTTTCCTAGTGCACATAGGAGTTATGTTTACACTATACTATAGTCTATAGCATTATATCTGAAAAAAACCTTAATTAAAAATAATTTATTGCTAAAAATGCTAATGATCATCTGAGCCTTCAGTGAGTCCTAATCTTTTTGCTGGTGGAGGGCCTTGTGTTGACATTGATGGCTGCTGACTGATCAGGGTGGTGGTTGCTGAAGATTGGGGTGGTTGTGGCAATTTCTTACAAGACAACAATGAAGTTTGCCTCATTGATTGACTTTTTTTTTTTTGACACAGAGGCTGGCTCTGTTGCCCGGGCTAGAGTGCTGTGGCGTCAGCCTAGCTCACAGCAACCTCAAACTCCTGGGTTCAAGCAATCCTTCTCCCTCAGCCTCCCAAGTAGTTGGGACAACAGGCGTGTAGTGCCACCATGCCTGGCTAATTTTTTCTATATATTTTTAATTGGCCGGCTAATTTCTTTCTATTTTTTAGTAGAGACAGGGGCCTCACTCTTGCTCAGGCTGGTCTCAAACTCCTGACCTCGAGTGATCCTCCCACCTCGGCCTCCCAGAGTGCTAGGATTACAGGCGTGAGCCACCACACCAGGCTGATTGACTCTTTCTTTCATGAAGTATTTCTCTATAGCATGTGATGCTGTTTGATAGCATTTTACACATAGTAGAACTTTAAAAATTGGACTAAATTTCTCAAACTCTGTCACTGCTTTATTTACTAAGTTTAGGTATAAATAATAATAATACTCTAAATCCTTTGGTTGTCATTTCAACAGTGTTCACAGCATCTTCACCAAAAGTAGATTCCATCTCAAGAAACCACTTTTTTTGCTCATCCCTATAAAGCAATTCCTCACCTGTTCAAGTTATATCATGAGATTGGGAAAATTCAGTCACATCTTCAGGCTCCACTTCTAATTCTAGTTTTCTGGCTATTTCCACCACATGTGCAGTTATTTCCTCTACTGGAGTCTTGAACTCCTCCAATTCATCCATGAGGGTTGGAATCAACTTCTTCCATACTCCTGTTAATGTTGCTATTTTGACCTCCTCTCATGAAATCACAAATCATCTTAATGGCATCTAGAATGGTGAATCCTTTCCAGAAGGTTCTCAATGGACTCTGCCCAGATCCGTCAGAGGCATCAATATGTATGGTACCTATACCCTTATGTGTATTTCTTAAACAATAAGACTTGAAAGCCAAAGTTACTCTTTGATCCATGGGCTGCAGATGAATGTTGTATTAGCAGGCAGGAAAACAACATTAATCCTCCTTGTACATCTCCAGTCAGAGCTCTTAGGTGACTAGGTGCATTGTCAATGAGCAGTAATATTTTGAAAGGGATCTTTTTTTTTTTTTCTGATTATTAGGTCTCAATAGTGAGCTTAGAATATTCAATAAAGCATGCTTTAAACAGATGTGCTGTCATCCAGGCTTTGTTTTTCCATTTATAGAGCACAGGCAGAGTAGATTTAGCATAATTCTGAAGGGCCCTAGGATTTTCAAAATGGTAAATGAGCCTTGGCTTCAACCTAGAGTCACCACCTGCATTAGTCCCTAACAAGAGAGTCAGCTTATCCCTTGAAGCTTTGAAGCCAGGCATTGACTTCTCTCTAGCTATGAAAGTACCAGATGGCACCTTTTCCCAATAGAAGGCTATTTGTTTCATTTACATTGAAATCTGTTGTTTAGTGTAGCCACTTTCATCAATGATTTAGATCTCTGGATAACTTGCTGAAGCTTCTATGTGAGCACTTGCTGCTCCACCTTGCATTTTTATGTTATGGAGACAGCTTCTTTCCTTAAACCTCATGAACCAACCTCTTCTAGCTTCAAACTCTTTTTTCTACAGCTTCTTCACCTCTCTTAGTCTTCAGAGAGTTAGGATCTTGTTCTGGATTAGGCTTTGGCTTACTGGGATGTTGTGGATGGTTTGATCTTCTACCCAGACCATTCAAACTTTCTCCTTATCGGCAATAAGGGTGTTTTGCTTTCTTATCATTTGTGTGTTCACTGTAGTAGCACTTTTAACTTCTTTCAAGAACTTTTCCTTTGCATTCACTATTTGGATGTTTATTGCAAGAGGCCTAGGTTTTGCCCTATCTTGGCTTTCAATGTGCCTTCCTCATTAAGCTTAATTATTTCCAGCTTTTGATTTAAAGTGAGAGATGTATAAGTCTTCCTTTCAGTTGAACACTTAAAGGCCATTGTAGGATTATTAATTGGCCTAGTTTCAAC
>RJWJ010043415.1:0-12614 GCA_004363605.1 Indri indri | reverse complement strand
TCTTCCTTCTTCTCCTTCTCCAGGAAAGCGCAAAGAGAGGGAGGTGGGGTTGTTCATACTCACCTTCGATCTGGTCAGCACTGAAGTCGATCTGTGGGGAGAGAAACAGAGGAGTGAGGGTTGGGATTACTGAAGGCTTCCCATGGGAAGCAGAAGTGGCCTCCACCGCAGTCTGGTCACCTCCAGCAGGCCACTGATGAGGAGGGAAGACTACTGGCTAAGTGTAAACAGCAGTCTTCTGATGAATGAGCCACAACAGACAGGCTATGAAATACAGTCGGCCCTCTGTATCCACAGGCTCCTCATCCCTAAGTTCGACCAACTGCAGATCAAAACTGTCAGGAAAAAAAACAATAAAAAAGAATAATACAACGATAAAAAATAGTATAAATTAAAAACAATACAGCATAACTATTCGCATAGCATTTACATTGTATTAGGTATTATAAGTCAATTAGAGATGATTTAAAGTAGGCCGGGCATGGTGGCTCACATCTATAATCCTAGCACTTTGGGAGGCCAAGGTGGGAAAATCGCTTGAGCCCAGGAGTTCAAGACCGGCCTGAGCAATAACAAGACCCCATCTCTACAAAAAATCTAAAAATCAGTCTACCTAAGTGGTGCACGCCTACCAGGAAGCTGAGGCAGGAGGATCACTTGAGCCCAGGAGTTCAAGGCTACAGTGAGCTATGAATCCCACCAATGCACTCCAGCCCAAGAAACAGAGTGAGACCCTGTCTCAAAAATAAATAAATGAAGTATACGGGAGGATGTGTGTAGTTATATGCAAATACTATGCCACTTTATTTGAGGGACTTGAGCATCCCTGGATTTTGGTCCCCACGGGAGCCCTGGAACCAATCCCCCTCGGATACTGAGGGATGGCGATGATGTAGCCTCCAAAGCTCTCTCAACACCACTTGTTAAGTTATGGCTCCAGCTAAGAGGGAAGGAGAGAAAGAGAAATACTCTGGATCACTCTAGAACCTACACTGACTCCCTATTGTAATTCCTTTGGGTCAAAGGTAAATCCTTATCCTAGCCAGACATAAACCGTCCTCACTTTCACCCCTTCAGTCTCCCCCGAGTCCACACTCTTCTGACAAGCTGCACTTCCTCCCCCTTTGAGCGCCCCCACTCCCCACACTAGGACTCCTTTTTCTACTTGATGCTGACTTTAAATCCATCTCCTTCAGTGAAGTCTTCCCACGCCCCATTCCACCCCAACCCCTCCTGCAGCACACGTCCATTATTCAATAAAATGCACAGGAGGCCATTGGTCTGGACTGACTCCTGCACAAGGTCCAACAGATCTAACAAAAATGGAGTCACCCATGCTGAATGCCACGTCACCAAGACGAAACTCAGCTGTTTCTGACCTTCTAAGAAATCAGGAAAGTGAGAGATTAATCGCCAAATCTCCAAACAGACCAGTTTTAGCCAGAAGCACGGTGAGGAAGTCCCCTCCGCTTTAACCTTTACAAGAAAAGTAACTTCGAAACCACCAATCTGCATTTCGTTTTCTGTTTCTGCTTTCCTCAGCCCTTTTCTGTCTATAACGCCAACCTCCTCTTCTCAGCTCATCAGAATACTCACTCTATTTTAAAAAACAAGGTGTTGCTGGATTCTAGAATCACAGATAAAAGCCAATCGAGATTTTTTTTTTTTTTTTTTTTTTTTTTTTTGAGACAGAGTCTCACTCTCTTGCCTGGGGCGAGTGTTGTGGCGTCAGCCTAGCTCACAGCAACCTCAAACCCCTGGGCTCAAGTGATCCTACTGTCTCAGCCTCCGGAGTAGCTGGGACTACAGGCATGTGTCACCATGCCCAGCTAATTTTTTTTCATATATATTTTTAGCTGCCCAATTCATTTCTTTCTATTTTTGGTAGAGACGGGGTCTCGCTCTTGCTCAGGCTGGTCTCGAACTCCTGAGCTCAGAAAGATCCGCCTGCCTCGGCCTCCCAGAGTGCTAGGATTACAGGCGTGAGCCACTGTGCCCGGCCTCCAATCGAGATCTTTAAACCAAATTTGTTGTGATTTTCTCTTTTGATACCCTCTTAGGCACGCTGGGACAGCAAGAGTAGCTTTGCACGGCCCCTCGACCCTCTGCGAGTGTTTTCTACTGGTGCCTCTATGTGCACCCTGCTTCCTTGAAGCCAAGAGTCCCTCAGGGCAGGGAGTTTTGTTATTGTTCACAGAACTACATAGTAGACACTCAAAAAATATTTGTTGCATGAAGGAATAAATTTTGGATTCCCCACCCTGAGAATGCATAATAACTCAATGCTGAGAACAGAAGGGGAAAGTGGGAGTCTCTGAAAATGAATGACAATGACCAAGCATGAGTCACTATTTTAATTTCAGATCTTGTATATTACTTCGTGGTCTTTATCCACCCCACCCCATCCTGTCCCATCCCCTAGACATCCTCTTCATGTGCCACCATTCCCAGTCCTAGTTCTGCTGCTGCTTGAGCTGTGCCCAGCCCATCTCCTTGTCTCCCAGGACTGACCTCCATTTTTTTTTTTTTCAAGACAGGGTCTGGCTCTATCACCCAGGCTGGAATGCAGTGGTATCATCATAGCTCACTGTAACCTCAAACTCCTGGGCTCAAGTAATTTCCTGCCTCAACCTCCTGAGTAGCTGGGACCACAGATGCGAGCCACTGCACTCAGCTAATTTTTTATCTTTTGTAGAGATGGGGTCTTTCTGTGTTGCTCAGGTTGGTCTCAAACTCCTGGCCTCAAGTGATTCTCCTGCCTTAGCCTCCCAAAGTGCTAGGATTACAGATGTGAGCTGCCATACCTGGCCTGAACAGACTCCATTAATGAGGACCCCTGGAGGTGGCTACATGAGCTGTTGAGGGGTGGGGAGTGGGGGGTAGTTAAACTGGGTTGGGAAGGAAACTAGCTGTGCCCAGGAATGGACTTTGCCAAAAGCAGGGGTAGTCAGGAAGTTAAGGGATGTGGTAAAGGATGTTCTGCATTAACTCTCTAAGGAAAAGGTACCATTTGCCTTACTTTGGAATGCTTTAAGCCCCAGGAGAAACCATGCAACAGAAAGTAGTATAAAAACATAAAATCTTGAATCTTAAATTCAGCTGATTTAAAAAAAAACTGAATATATGGTCATAACCACATATATTGGGCTTAAGTTTACTTTTGCTCTATCTTCGAGCAAAGACTCTCCTACACAAAAGAACTTGGTAAGTGCAATAACAGGTAAAATGGCTCCCATGAAAGGAACCTACTTTTTTTTCCCTTCTTTAAAGCAACTTCAACAACCCCCAGGATTGGCAGATGCAGACATGGAAAAGAGGGGTGAGAAACTGGGAGGGTGTGTGGATGGAGGGAAGTGATAGGCCAGGGTAAGGGCACCTGTCTCATGCCACTAGGCAGCTGTTGCCCAGACGCCAGGAAACTGGCCGGGCAACACGCCCACAGGTATGGCACTTTATCAGAACAAATCAGAAACAAAGGCGAGGAGGGATCTCAAGGGGCAAAATGGTCAGCTTTTCTTGCTCAGCCCAGGGAGGAAGTGATGTATGGTCCTTTCAAGGACTTACACTCGCCTCAGTTTCCCAGAGGGAGCCCGAAGCAAGCCCAGGAACGGAGCAATAGCCACCATCTCTTGGCCAAGCAGTTCTGCCCGACTGCTGCCCCTTGTGGGGATTACCTGGTTCAACCCCAGGGTCCCTGGTGCAAGAGCTGTAGGGTATCCCTGCTGCAGGTGCTGGGAGGAATCCTGAGAGGGCCGGGGGTGCGGGTGGGGGTCATACAATCAGAGCCCTGGGTTTTAATTTCCCTGCCTGCTTGTCACAGAACCTGGTCCTGTGTTCTTATTTTGACCTGATTCTCACCACCCCCATCCCTGCCCTGAGGCTGAGATCCCCAGGGGCTCAGAGCTCCCAACCTGTTATTAATAGCTCTTCATACCAGTAGCCACTTCACCTCGTCCATTCCGGTGCCAGGGCTTAAAACTGCTCCTCTCCAGAGGCCTCTGAACCCCTCCCTCCTCGGCCCACCCTCTCTCAGTTCCATTCCTTCAGCAGCTGGGCTGGAAGGTCTAAAATAACTGAGTTGGCAGGCAGGGCCTGCACCAGCTCCAGGGAGAGGAATGTTCCCGTGTGAGGGGAGCAGGATGGGGCAGAGGAACCAGGCCCAGCTCCCTTACCAGGTCAGAGAGAGGGTCTCAACCTGGGACGGGCCAGTCCTCTGCATAATGCAGACAGGAGCCCAGGCTGTAGCCCCAGGAGGGGCCCGTGTGGATAGGGAAAGAGGAAGAGGGGGACCCAGGCTCCTCTTACCTCGCCTGCGGCCTCCCTTCCCACCCTCCCTCACCCAGCATTAGGATGTGTGTGAGCGAAGCCTTTCCCAGGCCCCAGTGCACAGGGAGTACGCTCCCCGGCTGTTTACATCACTTACTCCAAGTTACACTGGTAGCTGTCATTATGTATCTGTTCTCCATAAAGCTGTCACGCTACCTGCATGGAAAAGGTTGGTCTCCTTTACTTTGCTGTGATGGTCCTCACAGCCTTAAAAAGGGTAGATGGTTGGGTGGTTGTACCTCCCACCATTGCCAACTCTGCTGGGCAACTCTAGGGTGGCAGAGCAGGGCTTCCTCGAACAGAGCAGCAACTTGTTCTTAAGGGAAAAGGCCTATGACCAGAGATGCCCCTCATCAGCCCCAATGCCCACTCCACTGCCCCACAGGACTGCGACACCCCAGTCCTCATCCCAGTCCAGCCTACAGGAAGTAGATCTCTAAGCTCCAGGGCAAACAGGATCCTGAATGTCATTCCCACCCCAATCCTGGAGGCTGAGCCTCACTCACCTTTACACTCTTGGGGTCAAAGGCAGGTTCCTTGGGGGCCTCGGGGACTGGGGCCGGGGCTGGCACAGAGGCTGGCACTGGGGCTGGCTTGGCCACCTCCTTCTTAGGCTCAGGCTTCTTGGGAGCCATGTTGTCTTGTTGGGATCTTCGGTGGAGGACTGATCTAAGAAGAAACCAAGAGACACGGTGCCTGGGAGATGAGATAGGAGACAGGGCGGCCTCCCTCCCCTTTTATCCTGAGCAGGAGCCCCCACAGAGGGGCTGGGTGAGAGCAACAGCAACTGCTGCTGACTATAAAAGGAAGAAACACCAGCAGGGTACAGCCGACAACTGTGTATTGTCACCAGGTTTGGGGCTACCAGCCCCCTCCCCCTCACCCCACACCTCGCTCCTCACGGCCTCCACCTCTAGGACAGACTGACCCCTTCCTGCCAATGGGCGGAAACCTACAGGGGCCAGGAAAACAGACCCTCTCAAAAATGCCAGAGCAGCCAGAGAGATGAGCTGACTTGAGCAGTTGATAACCCTCACACAAAGCCCAGGGGAGGGTGAGGCTTTTTTTAGCCCCTCCTGAACAGAGGCAGCCCACTGCACATTCCTTTTAAGCCAAGATCCCTTAAGCTGAGAGCCACTCTGGGCCCTCAACTCTGCCCGGAGGCTCAACTCTCCTGGCATGGAGCCCTGAAGCAACAGCTGGTCCAGCCAACCCACGCCGTCCCACACCCTCCCGATGCAGAGACTAAAACCCTCCGTTCTCCAGGGCAGGCATCCCAGGAACTCCACAGATCTCAAATCCCAGACGGATCCACCCCCCGACACAAACACACATACCTCAATCATTCATTCAACAGGTATTGAACAGTTAACACGCTCCAAGGGGCCTGGGTGAGAGGCAGAGAGGTGTCTCAAAAAGTTGAGGACATTGGAGGTCAGAAAACTTGGGGTCTTGTTTTTACTCTACCTCTAACTCATTCTGTGTCCCCTGGACTGTGTGTGTGTATGTGTGTGTGTGTGTGTGTGTGTGTGTGTGTGTCTGTGTGTGTGTGTGCTTACTATGGATTTAATACCAGGCACTGTTAAGCACTATTCATACAAAATCTCATTTAATCTTTACCAAAATCCTGTAAGGTACATACTATTATTATTCTGTTTTACCCACAGGGAAATTGAGACTATAAGTGTTTGAATTACTTGGCCAAGGTCACTCAAATCACTACCTATGAGCTGGGATTAGCTCCTAGGTGTGTCTGATTCTAAGGTTTATGCTGGAATAATTTACACAATAATCCATTTGTGGGGGAGGCATTCACGTTCGTGTGCTCACCAGAAAGGTCAGGATGGATCCGCACTAAACTGTGAACAGGAGACACCCTTGGGGACCTGTGGGGTGAGGGCAGGAGGATGACAGCAATTTGTAGGGTTTTACTTTTTTCACTTCCTATATTAATGGAAATTTTTATAATGAGCATGTACGGTTTTTATAAAAAACTTTGAAAGTTTTTTATCCACTACACAAAACTGCTTTGAGCTGAATCTTTAGACGCTAGAGTTACAAAGAGGATAAAGTTGGGAGAAGCCGAAAGGTCACTGCCTTTCTAGGCCCGGTTTCCTCACCTGCAAAGCAAGATTGCTGGGCTACAGAACGCTCGGAGCCCACGTCTGCGCATTTCCCGGCTTCCTAACCACAGCCCAGATCATTCTTTCAGAGCCAAAGGGCCCTTAGAGATCCCCTCACCCCATCCTGTTTCACATGTGGGAACCCGAGGCCTAGTCAGACGTCCGACCTGCCTGGAGACATTCGGCTACTTGCAGGCAGAGGCGGGCCAGCTAATTCTGACTCCAGTGTGCTGCGCTACGCGACACCCCACTGCCCCCTCCAGCTACACCTGCGCGCACCTCCAGTGGGCAGAGAAGCTTTCAAGGAAACTGAGGCAGGAAAAGGGGCCAGGACTTGCCCAAGGGGACACTAGAACAAGCCCCCAGGCCAGTCCTGGTCCTGAGCTGGGATGGCAGCTCCTTCACTCTTCTCACCTCACCCCTTCTCCTCATCTTCAGCCTCTCCACTCTTCCCTGTAGCCTATCCAAGCTGATCCCTTGTCACCCGCTGCCTTGTACCTCTGCTTGCATCTTTCTATACTCCCTGTCAGTCCCCGCCCTGACTCCTTCATTCCCCATGGGGGTTGGGAGCTCCGGTTGTTGGTCATGAGGAAGGACAAACAGAGGAAGCCCAGCCCCTCCTCCCTCTGCCTCCACCGGCGCCCCTTCCTAGACTGGGCGTCCTGCAGGCCTTGCGCAGAGATTACACTAACTGGGATTTCTGTAGAAAGCTCACGCTAGAAGCCGGAAGACCCAGGCACTGGTCCTGACATTGCCAGCCACTTCCCCTCTCGGGGCCTCAGCCTGCTCATCTCTAAAATGAAAGATAATCAGGAGCTTTCAACGTTGAGCAGAATCCTAAGACTCCACTGACATGCTTCCGGCTGCAAGTGACCCTGAGAGGCCAGGTCTTGGAGCTCCCTCTGCCACCGTCACTTCCGCCAGCACCGCTCCTGTGCGTGGAGTTCCCACGATCATTTTCTAAGACATGGTTCCATGCTTTAAAACTTTTTAAATAACCATCGAATGGAATAGGTCCCCTTCCAGTTAAAAAACAGCCTATTGGCCGGGCGCGGTGGCTCAGGCCTGTAATCCTAGCACTCTGGGAGGCCGAGGCAGGTGGATCGCTCAAGGTCAGGAGTTCGAGACCAGCCTGAGCAAGAGCGAGACCCCCGTCTCTACTAAAAATAGAAAGAAATTATCTGGACAACTAAAAATATATATGGAGAAAAAATTAGCCGGGCATGGTGGCACACGCCTGTAGTCCCAGCTACTCAGGAGGCTGAGGCTGAGGCAGGAAGATCCCTTGAGCCCAGGAGTTTGAGGTTGCTGTGAGCTAGGCTGATGCCACGGCACTCTAGCTCGGGCAACAGAGTGAGACTCTGTCTCAAAAAAAAAAAAAAAAAACAAGCCTATAATTCTAATCATTCTATTATAGAAAGAAGTATGATCCTCAAAAGGCTGTTCTTTCCTTTTACTTCCTTTATAATTTATTTAATTATTTATTAAATTCTAAGAAGCAGCAAAATATCAAGTCTAGATGGGAACAGGGCTTTGAGGTTAGAAAGCTGGGGAAGCTGAAGCGGGCTCTAAAAACAACCAAAATCACAAAAGAGTGTGGGCTTCGAAGACAGGCAATGATAGGTCTGAAGCCTGGTTTGCCACTTCTTAATCTTGGTCTGAGTAGCCTCAGGACTTTGGACAGTAAACAGCTCCTTTCATGAGATCCGTATGCAATCGTGTAAATAAGGCACTGCGAACAAGCTCTAGCACATAGGAAACAGTCATAGGTGTGCACTCCACTTCGCTTAGCCAGGCAGATGAAACTAGAGGTGTGCTCAGGCTTCTGAGATTTTCCGGAAGGAACTCCAGAGAGAGGTCCTTATGAGGGAGGGACAAGGTAAGGTGACAGTGGCTAAGGGGTTGTAAGGTGTGGGCTTAGGAATGAGGAAGAGGAGGAAAGGAAGGGAGGAGGGGGAAGGGCAGCAGCTGGAACCCACAGTGTGAAATATTTGCAGCTCAGAAAGCATGTGGCTGGTCCCTAGGGCCAGGCAGCCTGGGTGTCAGCAAATGCTCAGAGGAGGAGCCCGCCTGCCTGAAACCTTAGGCCACAGGCACCCCAGCTCAAATCAGTTTCTGATTCTCTTTCACCAACCCCAGTGAAAAAAGTGCCTGGCACTTCAGAAGCCACTAGAGGAGAGCTGTGGTTTCAGCGAAAGAGCTATGCATGAAAAATCAAGATACGGAGCGCTGGCCTTGTTTTTACTAAAACTCCTGATGCCCACAGTTCATTAGAGCCCAGTAACCAGAGTCAGAGGTTTCCCCTGCAGATCTTGTCCATCTGGAGTATCTTGCACAGGGCCTACGACAGGGACTTGCCCTCGAACACGTGTTGACGAATCAGAGAAAAGGCAAGAAGGAGATGCGGAAGTGTGAAGACACAAGTATAGCAGTGGGTTCTGGCAGCCAAACATCCGTCTCTGGGAAGCATCTAGTGGTTCCTGAGCCAGAGCTGCTCGGATCCACCCAAACACTCCCATTGGAGGGACTTCAAATTCAGTGGATTGAAAACAGAGGACAGAATTTCACACCAACCAGTTTACATCGGATGTCAAATTCGGAGACAAACGTGCAGAGGAGAACTGACATCAGCCCTCATTTGGGATGGGCTCACGAACACTCCTCCTGCTTCCTTTAACTCTAACCACGCAGGGCCTGCGTCCTGCCCTGAGACAGATCTGCTAGAGACTCCTGCTGGGATCAAATGCTGCTGACAGCAGACCTGGCTTTTAATGCCTTGTCCTTGTCACGCTCCCTCCTCTCTTCTGGCCAATGTCTCATCAGCCTGGCATCATGGGGCAATGCCCTGGCCAACACTATGTTAATCTATCCCCACAGAGAGCACTGGGTAATCTGGACTTCACTGCAAGGCAGAGGTTGAAAAGGCCCACTCAAGAGCCAGACTGCCTGGGTTAGAGTGCTGACTCAGTTAATTCCTTGGGCAATTTAGTTAACTTCTTTATGCCTCAGTTTTCTCATCTGTAAAATGGGGCTGCTAATATAACTACATAGGGTGGGTGGTTATGAAGATTAAACGAGTTAATACAAGTGGCATGCTTAGAACAGTGTGTAGCACAGAGCAAGTGCTCAAAATCCCTAAGCTTGGATCCTGTTTGAATGAACCAGTGTGACCATTGCTCCCTTTCCCAAGACCAATCTCAAAAGAATTACTAGGAGAAAACACCAAGAAATGAAGAAAACTGTGAGAAACCCCTTGGGGGAAGGGGAGGGCCTTGTTTTGAAATGGGGTGTGTGTGTGTGTGTGTGTGTGTGTATGTGTGTGCGAAGGGTGGCTTTCATTAGGGCCAGGAGGTGGCCAGGCACAGCTGTGGAATGATTTAAAAAAAGAAAAGTGGGGGAGGGTTCTGATCTCTCTTTTCCTCCACCACTGTCTTGGAATAAACAGTGCCACTTCCCCACCTGCCATGATGTGACACAAACTGTGGTCCAGGTGTTGGTAAGGGTAACAGCAAGGCACTGAAGATGCCCCGTGTTTGTGAGGAGCTGATAAAAACAGGTGGGGGGCAACCTAACTCTGGACAGATATTTCCTTTCCTCACTCCTCTAATTCAGGGCAAGTGAACTGCAATCTAAAAAGTGCCTTCCCCTAAGGCTGCTTCTCGCTGGTGGCACGAAGGGTGAAGCCCTGACCTAAGGAGCTATTTTGTGGTTGGGCCTGACTGACTTGGGAGTTTTAGTGTCTGTGGTTCTCAGCGTTGGGGCTCATTCACCCCCCACCTTCAATCCCTGAGCTCAGTGCCACTGATAGGCACTGCCGGACAGAGCAAACTATGTTCCCAAGGACAAAATAACGAAAGGTGAGGAGCACAACTAATTCAAAAAGATACATTTACTTGACTATAGATTGTACCTTAAGTAGAAATACAACAGACAGACCAAGATTTAAAAAGTAGCCTAATACGCATGCTAACCGATAAAGGAAAATATTACCAATATGACATGAGAAAAAGGAAACATAAAGAACCGTACAAAAATATCAACTATTTGAAAAGTGTTGCAGTTGAAATAATAAAAAAAACACTTTAAAAAAACAAGCACATGTTAGGTATGAAAAATGAATTGCTAAAATAGAGCACACAATTGATCTGAAAAGTATGAGAATGGACACAGCTGCGAAACAAATTAGGGAACTGAAAGACAAAAGAGAAACTATCTCCCTGGTTGTCTAGTAGCTGGGAAAGGAGAGAGAAGAGAGAGAGGGGGAGGGGGGAGAGAGAGAGAGAGAGAGAGAAAATCTCCCAGAAGGGGGAAAAAAGAAAAGAAAGGCAAAAAAAAAATAGAAACTATATAAAAGAAAGCTAAGAGATATGGAGGATAGAAGTAAAAATGCCTTCTGCTCTAGAAGGGCAATCAAGCTAAATATAAAGCTGGAATAAATCTCATATGAGTTTGTAAGGGACATGAATAAGGATGTTCACTGCAGCATGCTTTGTGGTGGCAAGGATTGGAAGCGATCTGGATCTCCGTCTCTGGAAGAATGCCTAGATAAGATGTGAGCCTGCACCATGAAGGAGTGTGTAGCAGTTAGAAGCAAAGAATCAGATGCACGCATGGGAGAAACATCATGATGAGCAGCAAACTGACTGAGATATAAAGCACAATAACATTTCTATAAATTAAGAATACACACATATAATCTCACTGCATACGAATGAGCTAAAATCAAAGCTCCGAGGAAAGAAAACACTTATATGCATCTTGGCTAGACAGGTACGAGAATTTATGCTAAAATTGAAACCTTTCATAAAGCAAATCAATACACATTCTTCTAACATAGATATGTAGAAGATTTTAATTGTAATCAACAGCACTATGTAAATTGGCTGCAAAAATAACAAGAAAAGTTTAAAGAATGTTTGGATATTTATTTTGTTGAAATAAATTTAGAGTTGCTTTTTCAGTTTATACACTACCCCTTTGAATTTCATGTTAATAATACTGAGTTATCGCTTCTCGGCCTTTTGGCTAAGATCAAGTGTAGTTTCTGTTCTTATCAGTTTAATAATACTGAATTGACACAAGAGTCAGTGAATTTTGTTAGCGAGGGCAGATGTACTTTTGAAACTGATATGCTTTTGCTTCAAAGTCAAGTCAATTCTTCTAAAATAAATGAAGCAGTTTTGTCAATTTCATGTAACTATTAAAGGAAAAAATTGTTTTGTCACTTGATTGAGTTATTGGAAAACTTTGAAGTATGTTTGGAACAACTTAGGTATATGAATCTACTGTTTCTTTTTACTTTTTTTTTTTTTTAAAGACAGGGTTGTCACTCTGTCACCCAGGCTATCCAGGCTGTAGTGCCGTGGGGTGATCATAGTTCACTGCAGCCTTGAACTCCTGAGCTCAAGGGATCCTTCCGCCTCAGCCTACCGAGTTGCTGCAACTACAGGTACGTGCCACCATGCCTGGCTGACCCTACTTTTTCAACTGTGTATTTTATGAAATCTAAATACAGATTAAGTGTTTCTGATAAAAATTTAGCATCCAAATTGAGATATGCTGTAAGAGTAAAATATGCACTAGATTTTGAAGTACAAAAAAAGAATGTAATGTATCTCATTAGTAATTTTTTATATTGGTTACAAGTTGAAATGATAACATTTGGATATACTGGGTTAAAGATTATTAAAAATGTTTAAACTATATGCCTACTAGAAGAATTACCCGTTATTCAAGAACACACACAAGCAAAAAAATACACATTAAAAATATCCAATGATTGTCTATGGTGGCTGTGGTTTGGATGGATAGAGCAATGAGATACAAAGGAATAAATAAGTAATTAAACACGAGAGACCTTACATGGAAAGAAGGCTATAAATCTGGAGAATGATTAACCCAGTCCTCTGTACATATAATATGATTCCTTCCCACAAAAGAGAGAGAAATAAAGCAATGAATAACCCGAAGGCTCAAAGACCCTTAAGGCCCAGAACACCAAAGATGAAGGCAGAAAAGGAAGGGAAAGGTGTCTAAAATCCAATTTCATGGACCGCAGTAAAACTGGCCCTCAAACTTCATTTCCTCGGCTGCTTTAGCACAGGTAGAGAATTCTACATGTTTGGCCTAATCACTCAACAGTCAGTTTAAATGGCTGAAATTCAT
>RJWJ010043414.1:0-12615 GCA_004363605.1 Indri indri | reverse complement strand
CAAGCGGGAAGGGTGAGAGGACGTGTAAGCACTAAAAAGTTTGGACAACTAAGTAAGTGGTATTTAAGACATTTAGGATTTTAAAAGTCATCTAGTGTATTCCCATTTCACCTGCCCTGTGAGTTGATGACACTTGCTTTTCTGTGGCATATTATGCAAGATGGTTGCTGTAAACCTGTCGGGCTTATAGTGAACGTTCATTGTGCTTGAGCAGAGTCAGTATTGCCTACCTCAACTTTGCTAGAATTTCTGTATAAACTAGCATCTTTGTGGGATAAATAATATTTAATATTTGGGTTACAGTATCATGTATATTTTAATTTAATTCATATTTACATTATATATGAATGTTATATAGTTATGTTTTTTAGTTACTTCCCATCATGGCATATATACTAATGTTTTACAATGTATACATTTTGACAACTGTCTAACTTTTTAAAAAGTAAGTCAATAGATTATTCTAGATTTTTTTGCCTAAAATTCCTATGCTGAGGTTTTTCCATGTACTAAAACCAAGCAAAAACCAAAAAAGTGATGGCAACAAACCTAGGTTTAATTGCAACAGCTCTTAATTTGGGTCGTATATCTGTTAATAAAAACAAATTACAGTTTTTGATAGCTACTTCTTTCTTCTTCTAATTTGGTTTTTCCCCCCTCATATTTTATTAGGTGCAGAGAGAGCTCGCAGCTGTTATTGCTTTGAAAGCAAGGAAGTCTGGTGAGTAGTCTTTTATGGAGCTGGAGGAAGATCTTAATTCTTTGGGGATATTTCTCATATCATCTGGTAGTGTGCAGTTGAGTGTATCTCAGGAAGCTGTGGTGTAGAATGCAAAGAAGTATCACCATTTGTTTTTAAGATCATTTATTCTACCACTGAAATAGCACAGGATGTTATATATAGTTCTGTAAGGTAAAATTTCACTATTTGGCTCAATTTATCCTAGATTTCAAGAAAAAATGAAATTTAAAATTAAAAATATGTAGTCCACTGCAGCTATGAAAAGGATCTAAGTACATGATAAAAACAAGCAAACCACCTTGTATTATGTATCTTAATGACAGAGGACAATGAATACTATAGAGGTGGTCTTTTTTTAAGGCTATTTTTTTTTTTTTTATCTAGAAGTAGTTTCTTCTAAAAATGATTTGTTTAGTGACGTTTCAAAGCAAAGATTTTTCATAGGACTGATTAATGGGTCTGATTGCTCATAACTGTAGGATACAATCTGTGGAATATGTGGAAAGGAAAAGGGGGCTTTCAAATACATTTTAAAGGAGAAAAGAACACACCCTGATGGAATTCAATATGAAATGGAGACTCACCGAAGTAGAAAACTGCTTGATTAAAGAGGAGGAATGTCAGAAGGAGACGTCCTTTGCTGTTCCTCCCTGTTCAGAGGGAGGTGGTCAGGGCTGAAGGGAATGAAAATCAGAAGGGAATTACTTCTTGGATAATGTTAAACTAGAATAAGACTTTTCAGGTGGAAAGACTATGACAAAATCAAAATGATAACAAAACTTGAAGAAATAAATGGAACAGAAATGTCTCAAGAATGAACCATATATTTTACGTCTTTCTTTTTCCAGTCAGAAACTCTTAAGAAGTTGCATTTCTGTCAGTTACTATTTCTTTTTTTTTTTTTTTTTTTTGAGACAGAGTCTCACTCTCTTGCCTGGGGCGAGTGCCGTGGCGTCAGCCTAGTTCACAGCAACCTCAAACTCCTGGGCTCAAGTGATCCTTCTGCCTCAGCCTCCCGAGTAGCTGGGACTACAGGCATGCGCCACCATGCCCGGTTAATTTTTTCTCTCTATATTTTTAGCTGTCCAATTAATTTCTTTCTATTTTTGGTAGAGATGGGGTCTCGCTCTTGCTCAGGCTGGTCTCGAACTCCTGAGCTCAGGGCAATCCACCCACCTCGGCCTCCCAGAGTGCTAGGATTACAGGCGTGAGCCACTGCGCCCGGCCTGTCAGTTACTATTTCAATCAAACACACCTTGGTGCAAATTAGCTTATTATATTCACTCTACTCTCTTTGTTGGTACGGCAGATTTTGAGGACACAGAGACTGGATGTCATAAGGGTGGTGGAGAGGAGGATGCACAGAACAGCAATCTGGGGTGTTGAGCAGAGGGCGGCGTGCACAGGGCTTCTCAGTGAGCAGCATTGTGCAGAGGTGGAAGCTAGCATGGAGAAAGGACATCAATATAAAGATCGTAGGAAGGAAATGCAAATCACAACCACAATCAGATAGCAGCTCACCTCGGTTACAATGGCCATTATCAAAAAGACAAAATGTAACAGATGTTGGTAAGGATGTGGAGGAAGGGGAGCTCTCATACACACTGCTTTTCCATTGATCTGTTTGTCTGTTCTTTCACCAATACGATAAAGCTTTATAGTAAGTATTGGAATCAGGTAATGTCAGTCCTCCAACTTTGCTCCTCTCTTTCAATATTGTGTTGACTATCTTGAGTCTTCTGCCTCTCCAAATAAACCTCAGAATCAGTTTATCAATATCTATAGCTATTATTTCCTCTAGTTGGCTTTTTTTTTTTTTTTTTTTGCTCTATGAGAATTCTTGATTTTGTGTCTTGTAAATGTGTGGAACTCAAAGGAATTCCAATAGCTCGTTTTAAAATTATCTTGGATTTTCTGCATGGGCAAACTCATCATCTATCAGTGATGACTATTTTGTCTCTATCTTATCAATCCATATGAGCTTTTTGTCCCATATTATTTCATTAGTTAGAACCCTGAAATATAAGGTTGAATAATATCAATGATAGTTGGCATTCTTATTTTGTCCCTAACTTTAATTAAATATGTTTTCTGATTAGAAAAGTAATATAAATGAAGCAGATTGTTTTGGGAAAAAACAAACATTTCTTTCTCACATCCCCCAAACCACAACAAAGTTGGGAACCAGTCTAGGGTTAAAAATAGCCAACATGATATGTATTACTATATTCGAAGAATCGAATATGGAAATATTAGAGATACCCACCTGTTTCATCCCACATTCTCAATCCGTGAATCGCCATTGACAGTGGATGAAAAATAACAATGACAAGGTAAAATAGAGCCTAAATCATAGATATTGTATTCATTTATTCCTTTATTGGATTCTAGCTGAATACCTACTACGTGCTAGATACAGAAGATACACTAGTGAGCAAGGACAAGCGTGGCCCCTGCTGTTTCTAAATCACAGCATATGTTTCATAAATAGAATGCATTAATGAGTCAACGGCTGTCAGAAAAAGGTAACCTTATTATTGTGAAGTTAGGAAGTGATAAACTGCAGAACCATTAACCACGGGCTTAATTAAATAGAGTTCTAGCTGTAGAATGGTGCTTTCTATGTATGCTTTTTGTTTTTATGTTGAGGTTTTTTTTTTTTAAATGGAGAAGAAAAATAAGCTGGTATACATCTAAGAAAAAAGTATTAAAATGATAGTTGGCACATCTGGAGCTTGAGAGAAGGAATTGATACCCTAATATCTTATGTCTTGCAGTAAAACTGTTAATTAGGGCTCAGGTGGTCCTGCCAGATTTATGTCTAACTGCAAAGGGTTATTAAAATGAGCATTAGTATAAAGAAAAAGTTTTGGTTTCAGCCCACCATACAAACAGAAATAAAAGTAACTCCCAATCAATATAGGTTCTATAAATGATTCAAGGCTCCAGTTTATTAAAAAATCCATTTCGTTGTAATTTTCTGAGAGGCCATTAGGATGTGCCTTTGAACAGCTTTCTCCTCTAAGAACTAACATTAGTGGATGTGAATAACATTTTAAGTCTTTACGAGATTTACAAAAATTTGCACAGATATCCTTACACTTCTTTCTCTTTGTTGGATTGCTTATTCTCCTGCTAATGTTAGCTCGTTAGTGTCTTGGGAGATGTGTTACTTCCCTTTTCTGGGAAATCCACAGCCAAAGCATTGCAGCTCTCATTAACTTTAGATCACATGAAATTTGTGCCACGGTAGGCTTCTATTAATGGAAAAACAGAAATCTTGGCAGTTTTTAAATTTCACTCCATCTCCTTAGCCCATAGCTAGTAGCTAGTTAAGTGTTTTAAAACTGAGGTACCTGGGATATTAAAATTTGGAAAGAGAAGAAGGGGTTCCCAGCTCTGTTTTTGCCATTAAGTATCTTTACGACCTTAGATATGTGATTTAAATTTATGTCTTTTGGGGGCTGATGTAGAATCTGGTAACCTCAGCGATTCCTTCCAGCTCTAATATTTAATTATAACAATATTTTCACTTTTTACCTTCATTCCCCTTAGTCACAACCTTGGAACTATTTTGTTCAGGATTCTTTCAGGTGTACATGATAGAAAAACAAACTGAAAACCAAAAAGGGAATTTATTGGCTCGGGGAGTCTGTGGAGTTTAACCATCTTGGCAGAGAGATGTCCGGGTAGCCCCAGCGGAAGCCTGGGTCAGGGAGCTGGTTGTCAGGATGAAGTGCTCACCTCTGGAGCAGCAGGACAATGGCAGGGGGAGTTGGAGGGGTCAACTCAGCCCCACGCAGACACGTGGCTCTGCAAAGGACACCCACAGAAAGATGAACAGCTGCAGGAGGAATCGTTCGTACTGACCCAATCTTGAGATTGAGGGAGGGAGTGCCACTCCGAGATCACACAGGCTAAAAGTCTGCAGCCACAGTGCGAATCCAGGTTTTCCAACACCTGATGCCCGGTTGTCCCAGCTACGCTTCCACTCTTGGTTAGTAATTTTTAGGATTATGAGAATAAAGATGTGATTTGTGAAAAGGCATTCATTCTTGTTTTCTACTTTTGTGCCTGAAAATGAAAAAGAATAGAGTGAAAACTCACAAACTCTTCAAGTTGTGGGTTTCAACATTTTTTTCCTTCTTTCTAGGATAAACTGTTCAGGAATTCAGGTTAAAGTATTGTTTGTATAGAAAGATATTTTATTATTTCTTTGAGATAAAATGCATATAATATAAAGTTGTATAAAATGGTTTAGCTTATTGTGTTTAGTTTTAGCTTATTTATTTATTGGTTGATTGATTGAGTCTGACTCTGTCACCCTGGGTAGAGTGCAGTGGTGTCATTGTAGCTCACAGCAACCTCAAACTTCTGGGCTTCAGCGATCCTCCTGCTTCAGCCTCCCAGGTAGCTTCGACTATAGGTGTGTGCCATGATGCCCTGCTAATTTTTCTAGTTTAAGTAGAGACAGGATCTTGCTCTTGGTCAGGCTGGTCTCAAACTCCTAAGCTCAAGTGATCCTCCTGCCTTGGCCTCCCAGAGTGCTGGAATTACAGGTGTGAGCCACCACACCTGGCCTAGTTTTATATTTTTTAAAACATTATTTTCAAGAGGCTAGGAAAGATGAGAGAGAAGCTAGCATTTTGCATTAAATTGTTTCTTCTAACCTTACAGATCCTCTTGTTTGTTTTATCGTCTTTGAATCCTACATTCAAGCTTCAATAGGCATTTGTATTGGGTATATGGTTTCAACAACCAAATATGGTTACTATTATTTGCTATGACATTGAACTCCAGGTAAAACATTCGGGTAGGCAACCCCTGGATCTGGTAATCATGGTGGACCTGTTAGACAATTCGAGGGTGTTTTTTTTGTTTTGTTTTGTTTTGTTTTGTTTTTTTTGAGACAGAGTCCCACTCTCTTGCCTGGGGCGAGTGCCGTGGCGTCAGCCTAGCTCACAGCAACCTCAAACTCCTGGGCTCGAGCAATCCTACTGTCTCAGCCTCCCGAGTAGCTGGGACTACAGGCATGTGCCACCATGCCCGGCTAAATTTTTTCTCTCTATATTTTTAGCTGTCCAATTAATTTTCTTTCTATTTTTGGTAGAGACGGGGGTCTCGCTCTTGCTCAGGCTGGTCTCGAACTCCTGAGCTCAGAACAATCCGCCCGCCTCGGCCTCCCAGAGTGCTAGGATTACAGGCGTGAGCCACCGCGCCCGGCCTGTTTTGTTTTGTTTTAATCACCCTAGTAGTATAGTCGAAGTCCCAGCTTTCTGGATCTACTGTTAATAACAATCACTGGTCACCAGTAACACATTTTAGGAAAATTTAGTGGTTTTAAATGCCCTTCTTAAGTATGTGTATGAATGATTCGGTGAACTCACATGTTGGTAGGACTCTCTGATGTGAGGCATTTGTGAGGTTTGAGGTCAGTGGACACAACTGAAAAGGCATATTCTATTTCAGAGCAGAATATTCCAGAGAAAAGATATTCATGTTGATTTGTCATGAGAAATGATATAGATTGATTAATTATTTTTAACATTAGAGAATAAGGCTTTTCCTTTTCCACGTTTAGAAGAAAAAAATAACCTTTAAACCCGTGGAAGTGCTTCTACTTTTATGGTCTTCTAAAATTTTTATTTTTTATTTTTAGTTGGCACAATTTTCTTTTAATGTAACACCATATTTGAATTTACCCTGATCCTTTTGTAAACACATAGCTCATATTTAGGAGAATGCATGACAAATGGGATTTTAGAGTAGCTGTTAATAATAAAATTAAGGGCCAGCAAAGACAGGCTCACTTGCTAGTATAATTATTGCTATCTCAAATTCCTTTTACCTTTTGGATAATGTGTCATTATTTTTTATTGAAAAAAGTTAAATCCTCTTAAAACAAAAAGCTATAGTGATGGTCTCATGAATGACTTTTTTTTTTCCATCTAATCTCTGAGTGCTCCAATAATGAATGTTTAAGCTGAAAAGTACTACTTTATAACAGAAGTCTGTTGGCTATATTTTAAGTAATTAAGAGATTATGCTTATTTTTAGTGATGTTTTGCCTGTGCTCAAAGGATGCACCTGTGTTCTCTCAGAATTGATTTTTCCACGTGGTTCATGTTTGTCCTTTTCTTTTCCTTGCCACCTCCTCATGCTGGGCTCGTCAGTGTCCACCACCCTCATTTGTGGTCAGCGCTGGTCCAAACTCTAACCCCACCAAATGTGTTGTTTGGCATTTTTCAACCTCTTGGAAAGAAGTAGGATGTGTTTTCCCCTAAAATAACCAACAGGACCTTCTTGTCTTCCTGATTGATTGATCTAGGATGTTTTCCCTAAAAGAGAGAGCTTTGCCTAACACCAGGCCGATTGTTGAAGTTTGTAAAATGCCTTTTCTTCTCTGGTGCTGTGATAACTCCTTGTTCTAACATTTCTAGAGACAGTTCCTCTGTCCCTGCTTGCTGACAGATTTCGTACATCCCATCTCCACCAGCGCATGTTCTTACTGAGTAGAGATCAATTCAGTGGTTGACAGGTTGTATCTTCCTTTACTTTTAAATGACATAAAACCATAATAAGAGTCTTGAAACAGTAATTCTCGATGCAGTGTACACTTAAAAGATATTTGAAAATGGAAAATTCTTACCATCAGGAAAATAATAGCACTGGTAAAACCCAGGAATAATTGAAAATGCATGCAGCAGATGCTTTGTAAATTTTTCCTAACTCTCCCACTGGGATACAAAGAAAATTGCCTTTAAAAAAAATCCTGTGGCACTGTCTTTTGTAATTAGAGCTATTAAGTCAAAGTGATAAATAACTGTTCAATGGCATACTATAAAAGAAAATAGCCCTTTGCACAGATTTCTCCTGAATAGCAAGAGATGGGAGAGTATTGAGTATAGGAAGTTAGATTCCTTTAACCCTGAGAATTGTTTAGAATTAAGAAAATTAGAAAACGAGGCAAGATGATTTTCTTTTTCATCCTCACGTCCATCAAGATAGTAAGTGAACCTGATTTGCCAAGGAGATGAGTAATTATGACCACAGCAGAGCATGCTTCAGAATGCACGGTTTTTGAGGTTTTGGTTTTTGAAAACAGGCTGCAGGACACTTCAGTGAGGGTGTGTGACACGTATAAGGCTCAATAGACAAAGGTAATTAAATCATTCTGAATGGGAACTTGTTCCTGTTATAGAGAATTAGGTACCGGGAAGGAGAACTGAACACTGATGGTCCCTGTCCCAGCAATGTGATGGCACACAGAGCAGGTTCCTTTCTGGTCTCGTGTGGTCCTGGACAATGATCTTATACTGTTCAGAGTCCTACTTGTTATAGCTCATGTTTTAAACACATTTCTAAGCCTTGAGAAACAGTTTCCTGAGATTTTGAGCAGAGAGGCGGGAGAGAGGCATTAAAGGGAGAATCAAGTTTTGTAGTTGAGAGCTAAGAAGCAGCTTCCGGCATTGCAGCTCCTGGGAACGTGTTTTCTGTGAGGAAACTAGATGAGTATAATGAGTGTACCCTGTGTATAAATCCAATATTAGTTCTACACCCAAGGTCAAATGAAAGTTAATGACCATTTGCACACCAGAGATCTGAAACCTGTGTTTTATTTCTTTCTCATAATGACAAAAAGGGAGAGCAATTTATATTTAAATTGATTTAAATTTCAAAGCATAAACACACAGGTCTCCCTGGCATTCCCCCTCCCCCCCTTATTTTTAATCAGTAAAACTTCCTGGCAGGGCTCAACTTTCATAAAAATTAAGTCCCATCCCATTCCAGTTTCCCATTGTGGATAGTTTTTTGTTTTGTGTAGAACTACCCTGTTCATACCCTGCTAGGTTAGTGACACCAAATCAGAAATCACCAATGCAATCAGGGCCACTTTATGTAATGATTTAGGTTTCATATTTGTTTGAGCTAATTAGCTGATTGAGGCAACTAATGGGTGTCTTTAATACACAGTTGACTGGGCAATTTCTCCCCTGAAGCCTGCCAGCTCCTTTGTTCTTGGTCTTCTGGTGAGTGGGAGCCGCTTCCTGCATGAACATATATGATATATGCCACCCAGCATTCAGAGGCAGGGCCCAGGAGGCCACTGTGCTAATTACCAGGTGCCCTAAACAGAACATGCATCCACTTAAGGGCTTGTATCTGACTAGTTCTGTATATTTGAATAAAGGTTTACATTTGAGGGTGCATGGGTAAGGGCGGGGAGGGGGATATCTATAATTTATTTTTAGAATTTATAATTCTGTGACTGCTTCTCTTTATGCCCCTAAGATGCAAAGTAAAAGCAGTCTGTAGATGTTTTAAAATATTAAAATATTTAAGGAAATATTAGATGATCACATAATTAAATGTAAAACTATTTAATGGCTAATCATCTCTCTTATATAATAAAATGTTCCTTAAGAAGAAGAATCCTTGCCATATGCTGTTTTTATAAAGTAGTGAAATTCTAAAGTCTAGTAAACATGGTCTTCCACCAGAATTTAGCAGTTCTGAGAGAATAGTCAGGAAATTTGACTTCTACAGTGGCTGTTTTACCTCTGATAAGTCACTTTCTTCTCTCAGCCTCATTGTCCTTTTTTTTTTTTTTTCTTTTTTATAAAAGGAAGAAGTGGGTTTGGTTGGTGAGTGGGGTACCATGCCAGGCCTGAAGGTCATGTCCTAAGTACCAAGTAGTAGGAAGCTTCATTTCTCTCAGTTTTACATTGCTATTTACTCTATAAGAATATGAGAATAGTAATTGCTGATAATTTAATTTCCTTTCCAAGCTCTTTTCCTTTCATCGACTTTTTCCTCACTGAAAATCTACAGAAGGTCCTCTTTTTCCCCCCAGGGTACATTTTCTTATGTCATTTGTATTGACAAGGAAGAGGTGTCAAGGGAAATCTTTGTCCTGGCCACTTGAGCCAGCTATTATCCATCATTCATCACATTAAAAGTATAATTGTATACACAGGCACGAAAATGGAACTGTTCTCAGGAAAACTGAGAATGACGTGAGCACAGTCTATGTGAATATAAGTAAATTACGTTCCATCATAAGTAACACAAACTGCTTAATTTGCTTCAGCTAAATTCTACCAGGATAAGTGATGCTTATGACGAAAGTGAAATTTACTTTGTATGCTGTCCTTTCACTTATATAATACAAAATACTTAACATTTGAGACTTTGTGAATCAGACATTATCTTTGTAAGTGGATAAGCAAACCATGGTTCTAGCTATTTGCATTTTTCAGATAGGTTATAAAAATACTGTATTTTAATACTAGCGTGCAATGATTGAGATCTAGTTTGACGGTAAGATTGGTGACAGAAATTTTCACCTTGGATTCAATGAAGACAGGTATTGTACAATTTCAGCTTAAGCAATACATTTTGATATTAAGTGGTTTTTTGTTTTGTTTTGTTTTGGAGAGGAGGAAATGTAGGTGGATACTTTGTAAGACGGTCCTCGGCCTCTTTCTGAACAGCTGCGTAAGTCCCTCCTTGACTAAACAAAATTTTGTTTTTCTGAAGCAATGGTCCTCAAATTTAATTTGCATAGCAATTATCTGCAGCACTTGTTAATAGTGCTAATTCCTTGGCTGAGCCTCCTGAGGCTTCATTTAAGTGTGGACAGAGGCCCTGGCAATCTGAATTTTAACCAGCCTTTAACCCTCAGTGATTTAGTTGCCAGACTTAGTCCAACGCATTCCAAAGTCTATCTGATGTGCAGCTCTATCAAGCATGGTAGAAAGAATCAAAAATATACCTTATACTTCTGTATCTAACTCGTTTTTTGGAGAATTGCCTAACTTTTCAGTGTTTCTCTACCTGAATAGAGAGTTTCTCCTGGGAGTGATAACACAATTATAAAGCACTCGTGACATTGGCAGTAAAAGCTTTATAAATGAGGAGAATTATTACCAAGCTTTATTGGTGGGCAGAGTCAGGAATAAGCGAACATTCTGACTAAAGTTTCTGTACTTAACTTGTCAGGAAGACATTTTTTGAAGCTGACTTGTAGTAGTTTAAAGGGGAAATCAATTTAAGCCTGGCTCCAATTAAGTGTACCTGAACCAAAGGCTTGTCCTTGTAAACTGTGTGCAGGTCCCAAGTCAATAGAACTAAAGGGCTTGTCTGGTTCTCCTTTTGCCAAGAAGTGGCTAACTTTCATTTACTGGAAATGCATACATTTAATAAAAATTCAGCATTTGGTCCAAGAGTTATTAAGATCAGTTGGGGAGGTCTCTATCTTATCCTATTATTGTTTTTCGGTAGAATGACCTTGAGAAATTCGAGTCGATGTCTTTACAGCCTTAGGAGTAGATGGTAGTTTTTAAGAAGTGTTGCCCATGTTCTTCCACTCTAGCTATAGTAGGGAGCAAAGCATGACAGAAACAATTTGACATCATAATTTTATAGGTTCTAATTTTCTTCATTTTGATTTTTAGTTTTGTTTTAGCATGCTTAAAAGGCTCATTTCCTATATCTTAATTCCAGAGGTAGAGCTAAATGCAAGTTCTTCCCCTCTGTCCTTATAGAGCAAACACAAATTTGTTACATATGTGTAAGAAAGCAAACTTCCCCCCCTGATGGGGGTTGGGGAAAAGACTAATGGAAGTTGGAGATTGGCAGTAACCCCTGACCAGCAGGGGAGTTGACAGCGGGGGAGTGAGGAGCAGTGGGGGAGTGGTAGCCTGTGGTCCCCAGGGAGTGGTGTGTTCACCTGATCTAGTCAGGGAAGGGATGGATTCCATCACTGGACCTCATGAGTATTAGAGCTACACACCTAGTCTGGAGGCTTGGACACTGGGCACCTCAGATCCTCTAGCCTAATGTTTGTACGTAAATCCAAGTTAATTGAAATTGCTTCGTTTTGCTCATAACATTAGGCCTATGTGAGTTAACCAGTTTCATGGTTAGGCTTTTGACCAAATGGACAGTCTCATCCAAAGAACACATTTGTTTGAATGGTCCAGGCCCCTCAAAGGGAATTTTCTAGGACCTACTCTAGTGTAGTTTTTTTAAAATTACCCTAAAATTTTAAGAAGAATGCTAGACAGATAAGATAGCCTAAGGCTTTGTCAATTTATGTGAAAATTCAAAATACATATACTTTCACTTATTTGAGAGGAAATATGACTCAGTGCTTTTGACATGGACTTGAAAAATATACACAATGGACAGTCTTTAAATAAATGGTGCTGGGAAAAGTGGATATCCACATGCAGAAGAATGAAACAGGACCCTTATCGCACACCATATATTTAAAACCAACTCAAAATAGTTTAAAGACTTTAAATGTATGATCTCAAACTGTAAACTATTAAAGGAAAACATAAGGGAAATTATACACAATATTGGTCTGGGCAATGATTTTTTTTTTGGATATGATCCCAAAAGCACAGGCAATAAAAGCAAAAATAGACAAATGTGATTGCATCAAACTAAAAAGCTTCTCCACAGCAAAGGAAACAGTTAACGGAGTGAAGAGACAACTCCCAGAGTGGTAGAAAGTATTTGCAAACCATACATCTGATAAGGGGTTAATATCCAAAATATATAAGGAATTCAAACAACTCAATAGCAAGAAACCAACCTGATTGAAAAATGGGCAAAGGACTTGAATAGACATTTTTCAAAGACATACAGATGGCCAACAGGTTTATGAAAAAAATGTTCAACATGGCTAATCAGGGAAATGCAAATTAAAATCACATTGAGATATCACCTCATACCTGCTAGAATGGCTGTTATCAAAAAGATGAAAGATAAGTGCTGGTGAGGATATGGAGAATCCTTGTATGCTGCTAGTGAGAATGGAAATTAGTGCAGCCATACAAAAGTATGGAGGTTCCTCAAAAAAC
>RJWJ010043413.1:0-12609 GCA_004363605.1 Indri indri | reverse complement strand
AAGCCCGGAGGAGTTGGCAGAGGTGTGATTTTTAGAAAGGTGAATTGATGGTGCCTGGAGGATGGGTCAGAGAGGATGGAGACCGGGGCAGGAGGGGAGGCAGACATCTGCATTTTTGCTTTCAAAAGCCAGTTGCTGCAGGCAATTTTTTAAAAGGCCACCTTTTTCATTTTTTAAATGATGACACTATTACCAAAGCCAATTATCATCTTAGTCTTCCAAATTTTGAAGGCCTAAGTTTGGTAAGTTGTTTTCGCAAGTTTTACTAAGTTTTTGGAGGGTAGGTGGGGGAAACTCAAAGCCCATCATTCCACCTGGGTGGATAGATCGCCCCACAGAGCCACGTTAACCCCAAGGCTTATGCATTCAAGACACGACCTTCTATTCTCCAAAGTCCTCTGCCATTTCCCCTAAACACACACTCAGAATAAGTGTTTGATAAATGAATTAATGTGCGTTCATTCCCTTCATTCCACCTCCCACCTGTAAAGAGAGAAATATAAGCCTTTCTTAGAAAATCTGTGAACTTTAAAAATTATCTGTTGAATTTGATCATAAAATAAAAATACTCATTAACCTGGACTTCACAAATCCTAACCTTTAATATCTACAAAAAAAGTTACCTACTAACTAAATAGTTTAAAGGATATTGAAATAGAAATGGTCATTACTTAAAAGAGCAAGGTTTCCTTTCCAACTCAGTGAAAGTATACACTTACAATTCGGGTAAAAAGGACAGCAATGTCTAGGCTGCTAAATCACATTTGCTGGAGTCCGGTGGTTGTCGAATTTTAGCTTGCATGAGAATCTCCTGGAAGGCCTGTTCATGCACAGAGTCCCAGGCCCTCCCCTCCGGTGTGTGATATAGGAGGTCTGGCCTGCAGCCCCACAGATGCCCGGGACAGCTGATGCTACTGGTCCAGGGACCAGTTTGAAACCACTGGTCTGGGCAGGTGAGTAGATAACCATACTACTCAACTTGAGAGTAGCAACTTGAGAACTAGGGCAAAATCATAGTGCTATATACATATATACTATGTAATATATAATCGCATATATGTGTATGTATGTGTGCATATTATATGTATATATTTCCAGCATTTTCTATACTTACTTCTCCTAGAATACAAGCAAACTGCATCTTAGGTGTTCTCCACATATCATTGCTTTTATGCAACATGCTTCCTCCGTTATGAAACTCCTCAGTGGCCACAGCAGGGCGTCTCCCCCACAGAGGAGGTGCCGCACAGTGGTTAGGAACTGATAGGCTTCAGGGCTAGCGGCGGGGTAGCCCTTGACAAGCCACTTGAACTCCCTGCGTGTCAGTTTCCTCATGTGAAAGTAATCAAACTTCCTCCTCAGGGGAGCTTGCAGAGTGACTCAGTTAATAAAATCACCGTTCTGACACAGGATGGGTGCTCTGTAAGGCTGGCCATTCCTGTCCCCTCCCGAACCCCACCCCCACACAGCTTCACCATGGCCCCCTGAATGCCACAGGCTCCAGCCACCAGTCCTCTCAGCCAGGAGCGCTCTCCACCCCTCACTGGGCCTGCACGCCCCCTGCCGGCTCTGTGACTTTGAGATCCTTGGCTGTCTCATTCCTGTGACACCGCCTGGTGCCAGCACAGAGCAAGCTCACCACCAAAGGACCAATTGTGGAACCCTCCTGCAAGCTCTCCTAAGCCTGGTTTCCTTCCTTTGCACTGCAGGGAGCATCTCACCTGTGCTTTCCTTGGAGCAGCTCCTGCATGCTGCCCTCAGTCCCCTCCTGGGGGTTTCTTCTCCTCGGTTCTCAGCTCCTCAGGGTGGAGGGCTGTGCCCCACTCAATTCTGGGACCCCACAGGACTTAACTGTAGCTAATGGGCTTTTGTACTTCCAAGGCACTTAACCAATGTTTGTTGAGGGAAAGAAGGAAGAAAAGAAAAGAAAGAAGGAAGAAAAGAAAAGAAAGAAGGAAGAAGTTTCCCCAAGTTGCACACAGTCTGTGTGACATTTTTACTATAACTTTTGAAACTAAAAGAAAATCCATTAGGTAGAAAACCTAGAAATTATTTAAGTTGAACCATATGCAACCGTTGATATTTGATAGCTTTTAATCTACAAAACGGGCGATTCCACGTGGTTCAAACTACTGTCTATTTAATGTGAGTGTATTTGAACCCTGGTAAATATAATGAAGTTTCCTAGTTTTATAATACAAACCACTAGGAGTGGATACCGAGCTTGAAGTTTATACAATCTGGGAGGCTTTCTTTAAGAAAATAAGGCAAAATTACTAGTAAGATATTATTAGCAAGATATTATTATTACTAGTAAGATATTATTTGGAAAGGCCCATGCCAGTATGGAAACGGGGCACACCGTATGGGGGAAGGACACGATTGTAGCCCTGGCTTGAGCAAGGCAAATGCATTTCATGTAACCAAAATATTTGTACCCCATAAAATCCTGAATTAAAAAAAATAAAAAATAAAAGTATGTTGTTTAGTTACCAAATGTACAAGAAAGAAAGAGAGAAAGGAAAGAAAGAAAGAAAGAGAAAGAAAGAAAACCCTGGAGCTTGGCCATTTGCTTCATAGTGACCACAGGACCTGGGAGGAAGGCACTTCCCAGGGGCCTCGTTTGACAATGGCAGCTACTTAGGCATGTGTGAGTCACAGAGTCGTCTTTTTATTTGGAGAATGTGGATGGGAAGAGAACACCCTATTGGCAGATAACCTGGGCGCCCACAGATCCACACAGCATTCACGCCTAGCCAAGTGGGGAAACTGCAGGATGGCTGGGCTGGCTCATAGGTTTTGAACAGTGATGTTTCTCAGCCAAATGAGCCTCTAAGTCAGAAGGACCTCAGAGGCAGACAGTTTGTCCTTTCATTGAAATTCTCATATTTATAGGTTTCATGTACTTTCCTTCAGATGGAATGTTTTGGAGCAGAAGGGGAGCTAATTGAGTAAATGTAAGCCAAGCTGGGCAAACACTGAAGGGGGGACCAGGAATAAAAGCTTTAGAAACTTAGTGCAGAAAGACAGGAAGGAGGCCAGGTTCCAAACATGGAGTTCTTGGCATTTCCAGAAAAGTTGCTGAGAGGGCTTGCAGGAAGAGTTATAAGATTCAGAAATTACCAGTATGCTGGGTGGGGGCAGGGGGAGATTACTGGGATGCTTTAAAGAAATCTTAATTCCATAGTTAGCTGAGCCAAGCAAACATAAGCTCTTAAGTTAGGAGTGGATCTCCAGGAGACAATTTTTGTGTTTTTAATCTGGAGGCTTGGCTTCTCTGATCCCTCTCTGGGCTTAGCGACAACATAGACCCCTTCAAGTGCCATGTCCTGGGCTCCTGCTTCCTGCTACTTCCCTCAGTCTCCTTTTGTCCATGGGCTTCCCCGCCCCACCAACAAACTCAGTGAACCGTGAGGGGAGGGCTCCCTCTACGCAGAGGGAAGAATTCTTGCTTCTGGGTCCCTGGCCCGGGGATTCAAGCACTAGATGTCCGCAGAGCCGGGGCAGGAGACCTGGAGAAACCAGGACTGTGGTCCCCTTCCTTCATTCTGGAACACAGGGCTATCAGACCTGACAGGAGGGTGCTTTTTCCCTTTGCGTGTCTAATTTAAGTATTTAAAACAAATTTGACAACCACAGGAGAAGCTGATTAGCACTCTATGTAACCAGTAGCTTTGCCAGTCTAGCCCGATGCTTGGCAAAACTCAGCAAGTATGAATATTCATTAATAAGCCCAAGAGAGGGATGCTGGTGGACTCAATTCCTAGATTCTGAAGGGCCATTTGGCTCTAAGTGGCAGTTCCTTTTAAATTTTCCAAGAACCGGCAACGACTGCACCATTCTTATGTGTGTGTTTGTGTACGTGCACATGTGCATGAGTGCCTGTGTGTAAAGTATGTAGGGAACTCAATGTCAGCTTTCTGGGGTACCTCAAGGGATTGTTTGTTGATTGATTAGCTAGATAGTTTGAAACAATCACCACCATTTTGTACCCAGCACAACATTCTGAACCTACTATCAGATTAAAACCCTGTCTAATAGTGTTGGAAAACCAGGTATCTTCATGCAAAAGAATGAAGTTGGACTCTTACTTTACACCAAATACAAAAATTAAAGTTAAATGGATTACAGATCTACACACAAGTCTTAAAATTATAAAACTCCTAGAAGAAAATATAAGGAAAGCTTCATGATGTTGGATTTGGCAATGATGTCTTGGATGTGACACCAAAAGGACAGGCAACAAAAGCAAATATAGACAAATGGGACAACATCAAACTTAAAATCTTATCTGTGTGAAAGGATGCAATCAATGGAGTGTGAAGGCAACTTATGGAATGGGAGAAAGTATTTGCAACTCATATATCTGATAAGGGGCTAGTATTCAGAATATATTAAGAAACTCCTACAACTCAACAACAAAATATAACCCAAATAACCCAGTTTGAAAATGGGCAAAGAACTTGAATGCACATTTGTCCAAAGATGATAACCAAATGGCCAACAAACATCAGAAAAGATGTTCAACATCACTAATCATTATGGAAATACATGTTAAAACTACAAAGGGATGCTAGCTCACACCCATTATGATGGCTGTGATGAAAAATAAAAAACAGAAAGCAGCAAGTGTTGGTATGGATGTGGAGAAATTGGAACCCTTGAGCACTGTTGGTGAGAATGTAAAATGATGTAGCTGCTGTGGAAAACAGAATGGCAGTTCTTCAAAAAAAACCAAAAATAGAATTATCATATGATCCAAAAATTCTACTTCTGGGTATATATCCAAAGAAATTGAAAGCAGAATCTCAAAAAGCTGTTTGTTTGTACACCCATGTTCATACTAGCATTATTCACAATAGCCAAGAGGTAGAAGCAACCCAAGTGTCTATGGATGGAAGAATGAATAAACAAAACGTGGCAAATACATACAATGGAAATTATATTCCGCTTTCAAAAGGAAGGAAATCCTGTCACATGGTACAACATGGAGGAACCTTGAAGACATCATGCTAAGTGAAATAATGTCAGCCACAAAAAGACAAGTACTGTATGATTCCACTTAATATGAGGTATCTAAAGTAGTTAGCTTCATAGAAACAGAATGTAGAATGGTTGCCAAGGGCTGAGGGGAGGGGGAAATGGGGAGTTCTTTAATGAGTTTCAGTTTTGCAAGATGAGAAAGTTCTGGAGATCTGTTGCACAACAATGTGAATATATTTAACACTGTTGAACTGTACACTTAAAATGGTTAACATGGTAAATTTTATGTTATGTGTTTTCTACCACAATTAAAATTAAAACAAACCTCAAACTAGAGAAGCAGATGGTGCGGACACCTTTCTTGTACTCTCAGTGAATGTCCGCTGGGGTTCATTTTTCCTGCCTAGTAACCATTGCTCTGCCGCAGTCACTAAAGGTTGATCCAGAGCCAGCCTGCCGGCCCCGCTGGGGCTGTTCAGATCTTCAGCCTAATCAAGGGTAGACTCCCCAAGTTACAAATTACCCTTGCCTTCCTGCCTTTACTTCTCGGAAATGTCACCAAGGAAAGAGCTCTGAAAGGAAGTGAAAATCAATGCAGAGCTGGTAAAAGGCTTATTTGAAGCTGCTGGTTACAAAAGCTTGGGTTTCAAGGATTCCTGCTCCCGCCATGCTAACCACACATATGAGAAGTGACTATTGGGACAACCAAAGCTCCCTAGTGGCTGCACCGACTCCAGCTTCATTTACTCATCTCCAAAGTGGAGAGTCACCAGGTGACTTTATCTTGATGGGGGCATTCTAGCTCAACGGTGAGCTGAAAATTAAGAAGAGCAGTTTGAAGAGGAAATGGAAGGGAGAATGGCTCATAAATGCCTATGGGTAGAATGCATGCAAATGTCCACGAAGGAAGCTACGTGCCTGAGTCTAAATCACAGGAGAAGTGCTGCCTGATGATTTGTATGACAGCACCTCTCATCCTTGCCATGGCCACATTAAAAAGAAAACAGCAATTTGAACACTAGCTCATATTCTGATCTTTTCTTTCAGAGGGGAAGGACTTCAGGCAAGCAGACAGCTTTTTTTAACTAAAACACTTGGTGACTATTAACGTGGAGGCTACTGAATATGGGCATATTTTTATGCCATAAATGGACATAAAATTCCCTACTATTATTGAAAAATGTGGACAGCCCTCCTTTGAAATATCTATACTCAATTTTGTTTAAATTAGTAAGTGTTAAAGGTTAGAGTTCATATAATATTTGTGTTAGTTTTCTAAGTGAAGTTTTTTTGTTTTTTAAGTGACTTTCTCTTTGGGGTTATGTTTGTTAGTTTTAAGCATTTCTTTGTTGTTGATCCATTTTTAAAAGAATGGCGCGGTGAAGGGCACGAGCTAAGGCACCACACCATCCGAGTTCTAGCCCTTCTGTTTGCGTGGCCGGGAGCACGGCATCTAACCTCCAGCCTGAGCAGCCGCTGGAGTGATGGGATGTATGTAAGGTACATACAGGTGCAGCAGCAGCACCTGCCAGGTGTGCTATCAATTCCAGCCACTGGTATACTGCTAGTTTAGAAGGCAGTTCCGGAATCTTAGTAAAAAATCAAGTCTCTAACTGTGATGTTTCCTACATGGTTAAGGTCAAATTCTAAAGTCATTTCCATGTCTAATAGATGGCCTCTTTCTCTAACCCCTCTCTGAGAGAAGTAGCTTCCACGGAGGTTTTCCTCCACAGATTAAACAATATATATCCTAAGAAACCAAGTTACTGATGTTTTCGAAAAAGTGTATTTACTTAGAAAAACGAAACAAATATGTAAACTCCTTACTTCACACATATAAACCCTTTCAATTCATGTAGTGTTTCCATGAGATGTCAAAGCCATTACCTGTGGACAGGTGAATTTGTGTCTTACAGAGGTAACTAGGTTGCTTTTCCACAAGACTTCTCAGCAGGGTAGTGTATGCTAGGAATCTTCTAGAGGGGCTGAGGTCTGAGGGGTTCCCACTCTTATCTGCCCATGGAACCCTTTCAACACTGAACATGTCTCAAGACAAATGTTCTGAGGAACACACTTCGAGAGAACTGGGACAAAAGCAAATGAAAAGCAGAGCAAAAGTTTCCAAGTTTGGGAGGGGTCTACTTTGTAACTGCCACCGTTACTGCTCCTTTTCACACACTTGCCTTGTTGATTCTACTTCCTTCTCCAGGCTGCTCCTCACGTTGGCCTGTTCGCACAAAACCTCAGCTGGCAAAGCATTCTGTGAAAGGCTACAGGAAAGATTTCACAACTGCAATAGCAACACCAAGGAGTGCTTTCAGTTCCTAGAATCATAGAATTTTGTCACTCGGGGTGGAGACAAGAAGGACATGATGCTGGAATTTAGTGCATGCTTATTGTGTGCTAACCCAGTGATGGCCGAGTTATCTCTCCTGAGAGTCAGTGGATGCTTCCAGGCACTGTCCCTGTGCCCCCGGCATGGCTGGGGCGCTGCTGGCAGAAGCCTTCGGCTGAAGGAAGCTGCTTTGTCCAAAGCCCACATCCAACGACTGGGCAATGCGGGGGTATGAAAGCTCAGCTCCCTTGGCCCAGTTTGGGAAAGTCCGAAGGACCAGCCCCCCTTCAGGATTCCCTGGGTCAGCTGAGGCCTTCACTGAGGCTGCATCCCAGCCTCTCCCCCTGCCCAATTCTGATTCCTGCACCTTCCGCTGGTCTCAGAATCTGCCTCCCATGGAACCTGGCCTGCAGCAATCCTACGGGGGGTATGAAACCTCAGTCGAAACCTGGAAGTGGAAAGTAGCCACTCTGTTTTCTTTATAACTGAATTTGAATTCCATCCCAAGCTTCCATTCTGCCTAATGGTGATACCTTAGTCTTAGTCAATTCAGGGTTAATTCAGTCGATTCAGGGGTTTCCTCTCCTGCCTTCTCCCTGGGGTTACATGTCTTTTTGGTGGCACCTCGGGACTTAACATCTCTCTGTGCCAGCAGCCATTGCAACACCCGTATCCTGTCTACTGCCAGTTTGTGGTCCATGCCCCAGGGGAGCTGCATCTTTTTTGGCTCAACACCAGGTCTTATCTGGCAGTCACCTCTCAGTGCCACATCCTTGCCACTCGCAGCTGCATGGGAAGGACCATTCTGTTGCCTCCCACCTGTGCTGAGCTACTTGAGGACAACGTGAGGCTATAATTTGCAACTATATCAATTGTTTTTTATAGGGCAAAAACTGCGCCATGTTATAGTTCCATTGTTTAGCACTGACGGTTCTGTTCACAGTAAGTGATTTAGAGTTGTGCAGAATGTCCTGAAGAAGAAATTATATTTTGGAGTCCCTGGGTGGGAAAAAAGGCCATTGGGCATGTTCTCCTTCTGCAGAAATAGGTTTTAAATTAGTTCCATGCAGTCTCCCACATTTATTTAACATGCATTTATTGAGCACCTTCCATTCTCTGGCCTTATTCAGTTGCTGGGGACACAGTTGGGAATACACACAAGCAAGGCCCCCTGACCTCCCTAGTTTCTTGGTAGCAGTTCCGTCCCCGTAGAACCAGGACTTCTTCCGCAGTGATTTCAACATGAGGGCCACAATGAGATGGCATTTGCCCTGTTAGAATTAGGTAAGATACCACTTTCCGTGGCCATCCCCAAGGGGACATCAACACTGCTTTCTGCTCTGTTGATTGTCACAAGCGATGACTCTGTGTGTAGTCAGCAACTTAGACTGTCTTCACAAATTGGCAATATACAGGCCACATCTGGATGACAGACATGTTTTGACTGGTTGGTACATTGTTTTTGAAAATATTTTTAATTTTTGAGATTATACAAACAAAATCAGATTTTTAGTTTCTCTTTCTTAAAAAAATAAGAATATCTGGTAGGCCAAGGTTTACAGCCTCATATGGCGACAAACTTACTGAAAGTGAGTACTACCTCTCCCCAACCCACCCCTGCCACCTGCAGACAGATGCCTTTGTGTTCAACACAGTTTGGTCAGACAGCCAGCCTCCTCCACCTGCTTGACCTCCCTGGCCCCTGGAGGCCTGTTCTTAGACGGTTTTATCTTTACATTAACCAAGACTGACCAAGCTGCATTCTGGGGCTTATGGTATTGGCCCCACATACTGTGCTATTCACCTGGCCATGCTTTGGCTTCATACTTTCCACCTGCACTGAGAGATTTGATAAGAAATGATCGTAGGCGACTCACTCACTATTAATTACGGTTTGGTACCCCATACCACACCCTTTCCAATGACCTCCAGATATTCGTGTTATTCATGAGAACTTACTTGTTCGCACTCCTTTCTGCATGATGGTGCACAACCCGGGCCCCTTGTGGTCAGGCAAGTCCGTGTGGCTCTTCCCACCAGTGGAGAATGGCAGGAAGTGATGTGCATCATTTCTAGGTCAGGGCATTATCTGTCTTTGCAAAACCCTCCAGAGCTCTCTTTTCCTCCTGCTATGGCAGCCAGCCACATCCAGGATGGTGGCTGCTGCCAGCTGACTCCCAGAGGAGAGAGACATGGAGCAGAGGCCCCAGCCAAACGACAGAGGACATGAACATGACTGAGAAATAGATCTTTGTTGATTTAAGTAGCTAAGGTTTTGGGTCTTCTGATACTGCAACATGCCCCAGCCTATACTGAGTGATACAGCCCAGAGAAAGAATTTCTCTAAGAGTCCAGGGAAAATTGTTCTTCTTCTCAGCAACCGGTTTCCACTCAAATATAGAGCCTAAGAATCTTCTTTAGCTTCTAGGAATCTTAGACCCATCCGTAGCAGAAGCGCAGGACCTTGTGTCGTTTGCTGGGTGTTCTGACTTTTCCCCTGGTTTAATCTTACTGTCTCTATTTCTTGTCATAAGTAGGCTCTATTTTGAAAGAAAGAGCAATACTGTATATAAAAATAAATAAATAATTCTACTGATCTAGTTTTCTTTCAAATACATGTATATGTCTCCCATGAAAGGAAGTAGTTTGTACTGATGTTAAAAAAATAAAAATAAAAACCCTGAGAATCTGCTACATCTATTTCACTAGGTCTGTGCATGAATGTGGTATGTAACTCTTGGGACTTTCTGAGACTTCTTTTTAGGACTGGACTGTGAGAGAGGTTCATGGATTATTGGATTTGGGGATTTTTACATAGAAAATGTTACCTTCAGAAATTTCTTATCTTTTCTATGGCTCATAATAATGAACTATTGTGGACTATACTAGAGTTGCCAGCGGGAGATTAGAAATATTTGTAAGGAAGTACGTGGTTTGGGTTTTGTATTTAGTCATTTTCAGTCATGTAGGAGAACTTGCTGGTACTTAGATTGGTTATTTGCCAGGAGTAGGGATACAACAGGTATTAGGTTATTGCCAGGAGTAGGGACACAACTGCAAAGACATTCTTGCTTAATTTAAGCAAACGCCCTGAGACAGATATAGTCTTTCTTGAGTTACCCCCTCCACTACTGGTTTTCTATTGCTGTGTAACAAACTGCCATAAACCTAGCAGGTTAAAACAACATTCCTTTATTAACTAACAATTCTGTAGATTAGAAATAGAGGTTCCAAGAGCATCACAAGGCCCAAGTCAGACGTGACCAGGCTGGGCTGGTGTCTGGAGGCTGTGGGGAAGAATATGCTTCCAATTTCATCCAGGTTGTTGGCTGAAGTCAGTTCCTAGTGTTTACAGCGCTGAGCTTCTCATTTCCTTGCTGGCTGTCAGCTGGGGACTGGTCTTTGCTCCTGTAGGCTGCCGGTATTCCTTTTCATATGACCCCTTCATCTTCACATCCACCAGTGAGCGATGAATCTTTCTCACACTTTGAATCTTTCTGACTTCCCTGTCTGTCTCCAGCAGAAAATAATCTGCTTTCAAAACATTCGTGATTATCCACCCAGATAATCTCCCTGTCTTAAGGTCAACTGATTAGCACATTTAATTACATCTGCAAATCTCTTTTACCATATAACATAATCATGCACCGTAATGTCACATAACATAATCAAGATAATCAGGGGAGTAACTTCAGGTGGCAAAGGTCATGGAGGGAATCTAGAATTGTGCTTCCACATCCTCTGACCACTCTGCCACCTCTCTTCCATCTTCTTTGATAACTCTTTTTCACCTTCTTATTTCCAACCAACTCCCATCTTTTCTGGCCAGTTCAAAACTAGCTGCTACCCATATATCTGTTGCAAGCAAGCACGTCATTAGTGCGAGTATATGTTTTTTCACTCGTGTCTGTGTTGTGTGTCTGAAACATAAGGTGTAACATGGTGAAGAGGAATGGGTAGGAAAGGTCATTGGCAGCACGGCGAAGTTATTGGGCAAAAACTCTGGAGCTGGACTTGTTTACCAGTTGCACGACTTCGAATAATTCGCTTAATCTCTCCATGCCTCAGTTTCCTCATCTCTAAATGGAGATTATAAAAGCAACTACTTGACAGGACTGTTAGGAGGATGAATGAGTCAGTGTATGTAAAGTGCTCACACAGTCCTGGTGCAGAGTGGCCACTATATGAGTTAGTGTTTTAATTAGAATAATGCTAGGTCCTGTGACACACAGATCCCCAAATCTTAGTAGCCTAGTGCAGTCAAAGGTCATTCCTCACTTGCATCATGGTTCAGGGGATTGCTTCTGGTTGGGAAGTTTTCCATGTCGTCATTCAGGAACCAAGACTCTTTACAGCTTATGGCTCTTTCTCCAAATCACTGGGTCTCAAAGTATTAATATTAACATAAATGAAGGACCCTGGGGTCCCTGAGACAATTTCACGCCATTTCCACAAGCCCCCCCCCCAACCTTTTCCAACTGTGTGTCTGCAAAAGCCTGGATTTTTTTATATTCTTCAACCAAAACAACATAACAGGTGGAATACAGAAGCAGATGTGAGAATCCAACTGTCTTCTATCAAGTTAGAAGATAAGCAGATTTGCAAAAATGTAAAATAATGCCACTTTTGTCATTTTTTTGAGCTAATATGGTTGATTTTCATAAAAATATACTATTTATATTAGCATGCATAATGTTTGTATCATTTATATTTTTATTTTTTAATGAATTAATATTCTAAAGTTTTCTTTGTAAGTATCAATAGATACAACCTACAGAAAAAAAAGGTTTTTGGGATTCTAAATAAATGTAAGAATATAAAGAGATTCTGAGACCAAAAGTTGAAGATCCAATGATACAAACCCTGGGAGAATTTTCCATTCGGCTTTTGAAAGGAGTCAGGAGGATCACATCAAAGAGCTTTCTATGGGCCAGTCCTGGAAGCAGCACTTTATTTCCACTCATATTTCGTTAGCTGGAACTCAGGCACGTGGCCCCACCAAACCAAAGCGAGGCTGGCTAGTGCCCAGGAGAAAGCAGAAATGGGTTGATCCCCACCTCACAGTCTTTACCATAGTTGACTGTTACCAAGGATTGATTGACCCTTGCCCTATATGTGTCACAAGTATCTTGTTTAGTGTTTTCCAAGAGCACTAATATTTGGTTAAACATACTTCAGAAAGTTCTAGAATTGTAACAGGAGCCTAATTTTTGCGTCAGTAGTTTAGAAGTTGACAGAGACTTGTCCGAAATAGCTATGCATGTAGCCAAAGAAGAGATTATCAGTCCTTT
>RJWJ010043412.1:0-12621 GCA_004363605.1 Indri indri | reverse complement strand
TAACAGACTTAAACCTAAGGAGTGAAACTATTAGAATTCTAGAGGAAAATGTTGGAAATACTCTTCTGGACATTGGCCTAGGCAAAGAATTTATGAAGAAGACCCCAAAGGCAATCACGGCAACAACCAAAATAAATAAATGGGACCTGATCAAATTAAAAAGCTTCTGCACAGCCAAAGAAACTGTCACAAGACCAAACAGACAACCTACAGAATGGGAGAAAATTTTTGCATGCTACAAATCCGATAAAGGGCTAATAACTAGAATCTATTTAGAACTCAGGAAAATCAACAAGAAAAAAATCAAACAACCCTATCAAAAAGTGGGCAAAGGACATGAACAGAAACTTTTCAAAAGAAGACAGAATAATGGCCAAAAAAATATGAAAAAATGCTCAACGTCTCTAATCATCAGGGAAATGCAAATCAAAACCACAATGTGATATCACTTATTTCCAGTGAGACTGGCCTTTATCAAAAAGTCTCAAAACAATAAATGTTGGCGTGGATGCGGAGAGATAGGAACACTCATACACTGCTGGTGCGACTGCAAACTAGTGCAACCTCTGTGGAAAGCAATATGGAGATACCTTAAAGAGATACAAGTAGAATTACCATTTGATCCAGCAATCCCATTACTGGGCATCTATCTACCCAAAAGAACAAAAGTCACTTTATAAAAAAGACACCTGCACCTGAATGTTTATAGCAGCCCAATACACAATTACAAAGATGTGGAAACAACCCAAGTGTCCATCAATACATGAGTGGATTAATAAAATGTGGTATATGTATATCATGGAGTACTATTCAGCTTTAAGAAACAATGGTGATATAGCACCTCTTGTATTGTCCTGGATAGAGCTGGAATGCATTCTACTAAGTGAAGTATCCCAAGAATGGAAAGACAAGCACCACATGTACTCACCATCAAATTGGTATTACTGATCAACACATAAGTGCACATATAAGAATAACATCTATTGGATGTCAGGCAGTGGGGAGGGGGGAGGAGGGGACAGGTGCATGCATACGCAAAGAGTGCAATGCGCACCACCCGGGGGATGGACATACTTGAAGCTCGGACTTGGGGGCGGGGGGCAAAGGCAACATACGTAACCTAAACATCTGTACCCCCATAATATGCTGAAATAAAAAAAAAGACATCTACATTCGAATGTTTATAGCAGCACAATGCACAAATGCAAGATGTAGAAACAATCCAAGTGCCCATCAATACGTGAGTGGATTAATAAAGTGTGATATATGTATACCATTGAGTACTACTCAGCCATAAAAAAAACAGTGAACTAACATCTCTTGTATTATCCTGGATGGAGCTAGAGCCCATTTTTCTAAATGAAGTATCACAAGAATGGGAAAACGTATGATGATATATTTTTATGTAAATATATGTATAAAGTTAGACCAGATGGCAAATTAATTTGAGACACTTACTCTTTTTTTATCTTACTTCCCACTGATCTAGTACACTTTTTAAACTGTTGATTCATTTAATATATGCGATATATTCATTTAATATACACAATCCAAATGAGGGATCTTTTTCTGTTTTTAATTTTTAGTAGTAAGTAATTTTATTTGACTTTAATGGAGGTAAAATAAAAGCAGTCAAATTTTCCTTAAAAAAAAAAAAGAATGGAAAAACAAACATCAAACCTACTCACCATTAAATTGGTACTAATTAATCGATAACATTTATGTGCACATATGGAAGTAATGTTCATGGGTGTCAGCCAGGTGGGAGGCGGGAGGAGGGGATGGGTAAATTCACACATAATGGTTGTGGTATGCACAGTCTGAGGATGGGCATGCTTGTAGCTCTGACTTGGGGCTTGCAAAGGCAATATATATAACCAAAGCATTTGTACCCCTATAATATTCTGAAATTTAAAAAAAAAATTTAAAAAAAGAACATTCATGATTCATGGGTGGAGATCAAAATATTAACATTAACAGGAGTTTGGAAGAAGTGAACTCCAATCCTCATGGATAACTTTGAGGGGTTCAAGACTTCAGTGAAGGAAGTAACCACAGATGTGGTGGAAACAGCAAGAGAACTAGAATCAGAAGTGGAGCCTGAAGATGTGACTCACTTGCTGCAATCTCATGATCAAACTTGAAAAGAGGAGTTGTTTCCTATGAATGAATTAAGAAAGTGGTTTCTTGAGATAGAATCTACTCCTCGTGAAGATGTCGTAAATATTGCTGAAATGACAACATAGGATTTAGAATATTCCATAAACTTAGTTGAGAGAATTGACTCTAATTTTGATAGAAGTTCTACTGTGGGTAAAATGCTATAAAACAGCACTGCGTGCTGCAAAGAAATCTTTCATGAAAGGAAGAGTCAGTTGTTGCGACAAAGTTCATCGTTGTCTTATTTTAAGAAATAGCCACAGCAACCCCAACCTTTAGCAACCCCCACCCTGATCAGTCAGCAGCCATCAATATTGAGGAAAGACCCTCTATCAGCAAAAATATTACAGCTTTCTAAAGACTCAGATGATTGTTAGCATTTTTTAGCAATAGAGTATCTTTAATTAAGGTATGTACATTGGTTTTTTAGAGATAATACTATTGCACACTGAATAAACTACAGTACAGTATAAAGATAACTTTTATATGCACTGGGAAACCAAAGAACTTGTATGACTTGCTTTATTGCAATATGTGTTTTATTGCGGTCATCCGGAACTGAACCCGGGATATCTCAGAGGTATGCCTGTAAATCCAAAGCAAACAGAAAGAAGGTAATAATAAAGATAAGAGCAGAAATCAATGAAACTGAAAACAGAAAAATAGAGAAAGTCAGTGAAATAAAAAGTGGTTCTTTGAAAAGATCAATAAAATTGATAAACCTCTAGCAAGACTCACAAAGAAAGGAAGACAGAAATCACAAACATCAGGATTAAACAGGATATTGCTATAGGCCCTGCTGACATCAAAAGGATAATGACAGAATACTGTAAACAAATCTGGCAACTCAGATGATATGAACCAATTCTTTAAAAAAACACAAACTACCACAACTCAGACAATATGAAATAGATAATTTGAATAGCCTATTACTATTAAATAAATTGAATTAATAATTTTAAAACTTTAAAAAGCAAAAGCTCTAGGCCCAGATGGTTTCATTGAAGAATTCTACCAAATATTTAAAGATGAATTAACACTAATTCTACAAATCTCTTGCAGAAAACAGAAGAGAAGGAAACACTTCCCAATTCAGTTTATGAAGCTAGCATTACCTTGATACCAAAACTAAATAAAAAGAGTATTTGAAAGAAATAAAGAAAAAACAAAAGAAAGAAAGAAAACTACAGATCAATACTCCTTTCACAAGTATATATGCAAAAATGTTTAACAAAACATTAGCAATTAGAATTCAACAATATGTCAAAAGAATTATGTGCCATATCCAAGTGGGGTTTATTCCATGGATGCAAGGATGGTTAAATATTCAAAAATCAACCAATACAGCATGCCATATTAACAGGCTAAAGAAGAAAATCACATGATTTTATTAATAGACACAGGAAAAGCATTTGAACAAAATCAACAGCCATCCATAATAAAAAAAAAAAAAAACTTTCAAAAAACTAAGAATATAGGGGAACTTTGTCAACTTAATAAAAAATATCTGCAAAAAAAGCTATAGCTAACATTATACTTAATGGTGAGAGGATGAATGCTTTCCTCTTAAGATCAGGAATAAGGCAAGAATGTCCATCACTGCTATTCAACATAGTGAATCACTTATCACTCATCACTGTTATTCAACATGGTGTTGGAAGTTCTGGCCAATGTAGTAAGTCAAGAAAAGAAAAGAAAACGTACCCAAATTGAAAAGGAGGAAATAAACTGTTTATATTTACATATGACATGATTGGTCTACATAGAAAATCCCAAGGAATCTACAAAAATATTAATACTCCCAAAACTAGTAAGTTTAGCAAGGTCATAGGATACAAGCTCAATATGCAAAAACCACTTGCATTTCTATATACTGGTAACGAACACCTGGAAACTAAAATTAAAAATATAAAATTATTATAATTGCTTAAAAAAAGTGAAACACTTAGGTTAAATCTACCAATACACATACAGGACCTGGATACTGAAAACCATACAACACTCATGAAAGAAATCAAAGAACAAAATAAATCAAGAGATATTCCAAGTTTCTGAATTGTAAGACTCAACATACTAAAGATGTCTATTCTTCAAAATTGATATAGAGTTGAACATTATCCCTATCAAAATCCCAGCAAGACATTTTATAGATATAGACAAGGTTTTTCTGAAAGTCCCATGGAAAAGCAAAGGAACTAGAATAGTTAAAACAATTCTGACAAAGAAGAATAAAGTGAGAGAAATCCATCTACCTGATTTCAGGGTTGTTATACAGCTGCAGTAATCAAGACCATGTGGTATTGGCAGAGTTATGGACACATAGGTTAATGGGACAGAATGGAGAACCAAGAAATTGCTGCATATAAGTATGGCTAACTGATTTTTAATTTTTTATTCAGGTAAAATAGACATATATAATTAACCATCTTTACCATTTTTAAGTGTTCAGATCAGTGGTAATAAATACATTTACATTCTTTTATTTCCCCTTTCTCTCCCCCTCTCTCTCCACTTTGGCTAACTGATTTTTCACAACGACACAAAAGTAATTCAATGAATAAAGGATAGTTTTTCAACAAATGTGCAGGAGCCATTTGATATCCATAGGGAAAAAAAATGACCTAAACCTCACATCATATAAAAAAATTAACCTAAAGTAGATCCTAGCTTTAAATGTAAAATTTAAAAAACTTTACAAGATAATATGTGAGAAAATCTTTGGGACTTAGAATTCAGTGGAGAGTTCTTCGACATGACACCGTAAAAGGATATATCAATAAACTGGACTTCATCAAAACTAAAAAAACTTTAGCTATGCCAAAGACCCTGATGAAAAGAAAAGCTATAGAATGGGAGAAAATATTTGCCAACCAAATGCCTGACAAAGGATTTATACCTAGAATGTCTAAAATAAAAAAACCAAACACTCCAACTAGAAAATGGGCAAATGACATGGAGACATTTCAATAAAGAGGATACATAGATGGCCAATAAGCACACAAAAACATGTTTAACATCATTAGTCATTAGAGAAATGCAAGTTAAGACTGTAATGAGACATCACTACACTCCTATTAGAAAAACTAATGTAAAGGATAGTTACAATGGCAAATGCTGGTGAGGACGCAGTTGGGATTGTAAAACAGTACAGCCACTCTAAAAAAATAGTTTGTCATTTTCTTTAAAAACTAACTACTATATGACCCAGCAATTGTACTCTTGGTCGTTAATCCCAGAGAAATAAAAAACTTATGTCCGCACAAAAACATACACATATTTGGACATACCAGCTTTATTTGTAATAGCCGAAAACTAGAAACAACAAAAATATCCCTTAGTAGGTAAACGGTTAAACAAACTACGGTACCTCCATACCATGGAATATAATACTATTCAATAATAAAAACTTTTTTTGCTGCCTATTTGATTATATCTCTTTCTACCCTCAAACCTGTCATGGTTTTCCACTATCCCAAAGGGTGAAGAAGCAAATGGGTAGTAGAAGCTTACTTCTCTTACCTAAAAGGACTCCAGCAAAAGTCCAGGACAGATACGGCAGTGCATCAGTTATTAATATTAGGGACTCAGGATCTGGCCAGCTCTTTGCTTCATCATTCCTAGTGTAGGTCTTTCATCCTCATGGTCTAAGATGGCTACAAAAGCTCCAGCTATTACATCCCCGTTTCAAGCAGCCAGATGGGAAAAGGGAGAAAGAACAGCATGTTTCCTTCTCTCCACTTTAGCAGAATTCCTGAAAGTCTTATCTACCGTGATGCTTACATGCCATTGGCCAGAACCAATCACATGGCCACTTCACAAGGAATGCTGGGAAACATAGTCTTTTCATTGGGTGGCAATGTGCCTAGCTAAAAATTAAGGTTCTGATATTTAAGAACAGCAACAGTGCCAGGTTTTGAGGGGCCTGAAGCTTATACAATTTTGGGGGAATAGAAGGTAATTAAATCTTTCTGCTAACCAATTTCACAAAAACATCTGACTCTGGAAACACATTGAGGGGGCCCCTCCCAGGGCTTTGGAAAGGCCTATTCAAGTGAGGGGCCATGAGACTGAGGCTTGTTCACCTCACAGTAAATCTGCCTTTGTTTTGGAGGCAAACAGCAGTGTCTGACACAATGATATTCTGATGTTAATACTATTTTAAAAAATAAAACAAAACTTTCCCTCCACCTTTTCATTTCTTCATCTTTATTAAATCAGAAAATCTAAGTTTGAGTTATCTACCTACAAGTAACTTAAGTTCTCTGAGGCTCAACTTTCCCACCTGAAAAGTAAGGATTAGTAATACCCATCTGGATTAACGGGGTGCTTCAATTAAATTATGCACCTGAAATTGCCTTATATACCATAAAGCACCATAGAAATGTAAGGAACTATCATTATCAACAACCAAAAAGTCATCCCATGAAAATGCTGAGGCAGGAGGTATGGAAGTGGGGAAGAGGAGATCATCTTTGGAAACAACCAGAAGGTATGGGGAAGAAGGAAAGATTTTTAAGCACCTACTATGTGCCAGTTTTAGTTCTAGATGCTTTTACCCTTGACTGGCACTCATTAAATATGCTTAATGAATCACATTTAATCATAAGAATAGGTTTTTGAAGGTTGAAATAGTAAAAAATTGCCCAACTTTATAGAGATGTCAATGGAAATGAAGCACTCTGAGCAGCCCAAGTGATGGCACATAATATCATCTCCCTTCTTTCAGAGTTTCTTGGGCCGGCATTACTTCTGCTGATTTCATATCTAGCTGAAAGCAAAGATGAACTGCTACCTCTTCACCAGGTTTAAACAGCCCTCCTCCACTCTCGGTAAAACATTGCTGCAAAAGGACCAGACTGTTGTCTGGTGTCTTGCCATGTCACTTTAAACAGTAAATCAATTCATCAAGTATTTATGGATTACTTACTTTCTACAAGGTGCTATACCACCTGCTGGGAGATAAGGAGATTGCCACCAAGGAGTAGAATGAGACAAGGAGGGCAAAGAAGTATAGAGCATAATTCCTGTTCTCAAAAGCTCCACAATCTATTTGAAGAAATGTGTGTGTGTGTGTGTGTGTGTGTGTGTGTGTGTGTGTCAAATGTCAAGTGATCATGCTAGAAATAAATGATAGCTTAATGAATGCCTAATTGACCAATACGAAATCAAACCAAAAGTGCTATCAGAGTTTAGAGAATACAAAGAGTTGGAGTTGTCTGTAATGTTCTTATGGAAAAGGAGATGTTTGAGCTAAGCCTTAAAAGGTAGTCTAAGAATTATATAGGAGGAGAAAAGAAGAAAAGACAAGACAGGTGAAGTGGCAATGGGATAGGCATGATCAGAAATGCAAGATACAAATAAAAAACGTGGAATACACTGATGTGGCTGAAGAGAAGGACAGAAGACAGTGAAAAAACAAATTTGGAGTTAAGATTTAAAAAGAGGTTAGTGAAGGAATTTGAACGGCAGGGTAAGGCACAATGTTTTTCAGAGATCAAACAGAATGGTTTTGGTCCATTTTGTTTGTTGGTTTTATAAAAATTCATTACCATCATATTTTCATTATCAAAACTTAAGGCCTTTCCTTGCTCCCTTTCTACAAGGCCAGAAGAGGAATATGGAATGTCAACAAAAGCAAGATTTTCATGACCAAACTCAGCAATCAGAATGACATCATTTCTTCAACTAAGTTTAACAGCCATTAATGGTTCAAAGCTTTGGTTTTCTTGATTACCTGGACTTCAGCATATATGCTAACAGCAGAATTTGCTTTTTGGCTTCAATACTTACTTTTTCCAGCACGATTCTCTTTGAATGGAAAAATGCCTTCAAATAGAACTAATTGCAAAGGATTTGAACTTTAAGGCTGTGCTTAACTGAGCATTCTTGAACTGTCTGTCCTTCTGCTCCTCGGTGGCTGTCAAGCATTCCAGCAGTGCAAAGAGCTTCACATCTGCCTAGACCAACTCTTTAAATGGGAAACTATATACCACCTCTTAGCCTATGGCCTAGTACCACTAACCCACAGATACCTTCTGGGTATTGTTCTTCTGCCTTTTCTTAAGAGAATGAGGTGCCATGCCAGCTTTTAGGGGGCAACCCAATCCTGATTTCTCCCATAATTTACCTCAGGTTGTCTCACAAGGGTAACTTGTTAGCTGGGGGCCTCAGCTCCTAGGAGAAACCATTACCCCCAGCCTATCCATAAGGAAAGCAGGAGAGCAGATGGGTTGGATGAAAATTATTAGTAGCTTGCTGTGCAGTGTGCAACGTAACCCCCCTCCTCTGTCCCTTCCATAAAGTCCTTAGTGAAATCTGTATTGCTCACTAACCTTTTAATGCCAGTGGATTCTTTCTAGGGAATGGGAAGACGTTTTGTGCTCTCTATCAGTGTTGGTGAAAACATACTGTATATGATAAATTATCAACATCCATGCACTTTTAAAAAATTAATTATAATTAAATAAAGAAAGAAAGTCAAAGAAGTCTAAAAGTTAGAGTACTGCATTAATCTGATTTATTCAGAATGCACGACTCTGGTAACCTTGAGTAAAGGAGCTTCCGTCTGGAAACATTATCATGTTCTGGACAGGAGCTTGGCTTTGGCACAAGGAGGACCCATACTCCAGACCAGGCTTTTCTACTCACCAGTCATGTGACCTTACAAATACTCATCTGTAAAATGGGGATAACAGTAAAAGGTTAAGTGAGACAGCATCAGTAAAGCCTTTAGTGCAATGAATGATTCATTACTGGCAGTTACCATCCCATGATCATCAATCAAGAGTGTTCAGCCTTTCTGGGGTCTCTGCTGCTGACTTTCTTGGTGGCTTTCCCAGTATCTCTAATTCCTTCTCTTTATTAACAACTGCCTTTTATTAATTACCTATATATAAAGTGCCAAGTGTGATGCTAGCACTAGTTATACAATATTTCTAGTGCTCACAACAACCCACAAAGTGATTGTTATTATTCCTATTTTTTCAGACAAGGAAACTGAGGCTCAATACAATTAAGCTATTTGACCTAAAGACACACTGGCTTGTCTGACTTCACTGCCAATGCTCCTATCAGTCTGATTACAGCATTTAAACATTAAATGGAAACTCTAGTAGTATGTGCTCTAACTCTCTCAATACATGTGGAAAAGATTCCCTTCAATAAATTCTATTCTCCCACCTTTAAGTTGTATCCCTATTACAGTCTCAATCTAGCCCTGCTCTCTCCTATTTGTTCTTTTGTCCTTCTTTTCTTGGTCCATCCTTCCCAGTTAGTGAAGCAAGTGGCATAGGGTACAGGCAAATGCCAGAAGGAATGCCAGATGTAGTGGACCTTGCGGTTGGTAAATTATGGACATTTTGTCCTCCTTATCAATACCTGGTTCGCAAATGGCCAATCCTAATGAAGAAAGAGGAAAGGAAGTCTGCTGAGGGATTGCTGGAAAAGGTTTCCTCCCTTCTAAAAATAAGATGTAAGAAGAAGTGATGGCTCTTCTCCCTCTGGATTTTGTGCTGTCTGGGTGTGTACTCGATCTTGCTACCAGCCTGAGATTAAAACAAGCTCTGAGGATGGTCAAGGGGAGAAGGAAAGACCGGTGTCCTCAAGGATATTCTTAATTCCCTCTTAAGTCATGAAATTCAACAACTGCAGAGCCCACATCACCTCAGATTTGCTGTGAGAGAGATGGTAAGTCTAGGACAGTTTGTATCGGGGTTTCTGTTAGGTGCAGCCAAGAACATTCTGTTGTGGAGATGTGTTCTCCAGGTTTGGAGGAAGGCAAAGGACGTGGGTGGAAGCACGAGGGCCTCAGAGAAAGCATGAGAAAGAAGTTCCAGAGGGTTAGTGTTCAATGAAATGAGTTACTGACGGAGATGTATTTTCTAGGCCTCTAAAAATAAGACAGATTCCCATTCTCCCGGTATGTTTCAATTACTCCTGATGAAATATGGATGGAAAGACTAGAATAGCTGACCTCTAAAAGGTCAGATTTTGGGAGGTCAAAGTGCCTGTTTTAATAACACTCTGAAGCCTGAACTTTATCTTTTTAATCTTTCAGCAGTAGATTCTCTTTTTTTTAGATGCAAAGAGAGAAGAAAACAAAACAGGAATAATCATATGCATACCATTATGTAACCTAGTGTCGGAGAAATATGAAAGTATTTTCTATGTATTTAAATACCAGAATCTGATCTTGTAATGCTTTCCATAAATCTCCACAATAAACTATTTCGACTCCAAGCTAATGTAGTGTTCTCCCCTCTGCTCCCTATATCTTATGCTAGATGGGTTATGGTTGGGTTATATAAGGCATTTTCTTCAAACATTATATTCATAAAAATGTGGAGTCTTGCCAAATAAGTTTTCTTATGTTTCAAGGTATAGTCTCTGCAGCTGGGAGAACTTTGACAAATACTGAATCAATTTAATTGAAGTGGTATAGCTCAAGGCTTCCAATAAATGGGATGAGCAGAGTTTTTTCTTAATGTGAGGAGCTAGCTGCATGACTCAGGATTTTGAGCACCTGAAGTAAGTGGTCAGAAATGGCCTCTGGTGAATCATAAAATAGAATAATCACCAGTGGCTCACAGTCTGGGACTATTTGGGCGGTATGTTTACCCAGAACATGCAGGTAAGAGGCAAGTTAGTTAGCACTGACTTTTAATAAATGACTAATCCCCTGAAAGAGAGAGAAAGTTTTGTTCAAGTATAGTCGATATAGAAATACAGACTATTTTAAATCATTGAGGTCTCATTCTTTCAATGTATGAAGCTTCTCATAGGAGCTAAATGCTTGTGCATAGCACTGGAAATATTAAAAAGAAAATGCATAGTCTCCACTTTTGAGGAATTAATGCTTTAATGGTATCATAATATTAATAAAAAGCAGGTGCAATACAAAGGAAAGGTTGCCATATATAACTAAGGTATATATGGCAAGTTATGGGATGGTACAATGGCCAATACCTAATCTGTTTAGGGAGGTCAGGGAAGACTTTTACAGGGGAGATAACACTAGAACTGAGACCTACATACCGAGAAGTGTCAGGGGAATTAGGTGGGGAAAAGTATTTCAGCCAGAGGGAACAGCACCAGCCAGGAGGAACTGCGTGGAGCTTAGAGAGGGGAAAAGTATGGCATGTTAGCAGTGGTTTGTCAGGGTAGAGCACAGGATGTATGGGAGACAAAACTGGTAGGGAGGGAGTTAAGCTCCAGGTGATAAAGGGCCTCATGGTGATATTAAAGAGTTAGGGTTATGTTCTGTGGTTAATTGAGAGCCTTTGCATAGTTTCAAGTCAGGGTGTGACATGATGGTGTTTGCATTCTGGAGAGATTACCCACTCTGGGGATAGCATGGAGCAGGGATTGTAGGAAGCTGGATCAAGAGGCTGTTGTGTTTCTGAGCTAGGGAAGTAGTTATGGGTTTGGGAGAAGGAAGTATATTTAGAAAATGCACAGGGAGAATGTTACTGAAAGTTCAGCACTTGCCCCCAAGGCTACATCAGAAGAACAAAGACAAATGGCCTGAGGAGAAGGAAAGGGAAGTTTATTAGTTTGTTGGCAAATGAGGGGTATGGCAGACTTGCCTCTTAAAGTACCATAGTCCTGTCTGTAATCAGAGACATAGCACTTTTAAAGGGGGGGTTTCAGTTTGTGGCTATTGTTGTTTAACAATAGTTGATGGTCCCAATGGACCATGTCTGGCAAAGACAATCTCGTGACCTCTGCCTAGACAATTTTGTTGGGCCATCTCCTGTTGTTTAAAAAAACAAAGAACACTCCCCTGTCCTTCTGATGACTGACCTCAGGCAGAGATGCAGGTTTTACTTTTCAAAAATGGTGGTGGTGGAGTTAAAGAGATAGCTCATAAAACATTTTACCTTTATTCAGGCTGTTGCCTCTGTTACAGGAAGAGTCAGTAGGACTCCGCTGATGCTCAGCAGCATGTGACCCAGCCTTTGTCTCTCTGTCTTGAAGTGTCTTCTCATTTACTTTCCATCCTGGGCATTAAACTCCGAGTTTTCCTTGTAGCTCACTGGCTGCTCCCTTTTCAGTCTCCTTTGCTAACTCCTCTTCTTTTCCTGCCCTCTAAATGTTGGAGGACACTTGGGTCCAGTCCCAGGCTTCTTCTCTTCTCTCTCCTCCCTCCCTCTCTAGGACATCTCACCCAGTTCCATGACATCAAGGATTATCTATACACTGATAACCCCCAAATCCATCTCCAGCCCCAGCCTTGCCCTCGATTCCAGTCTCATGTATCCAATGGCATAGCCGACCTCTCAAACTCAATCTCCCTGCAGAAGAACTTGGTTTCCCCCCAGTAAGCTCATTCCTTCCCTAATATTTTGCATCTCACTAAATGGCACCATGGTCTACCCAGTTTCTCAGAAACAAACAAACAAAAAGCCTTATATGTCTAAGTAGAGAAGATTCTTTTTTTTTTTTTTTATTGTTTGTTGTTTA
>RJWJ010043411.1:0-12613 GCA_004363605.1 Indri indri | reverse complement strand
TTTTCCTAAAACAAATTTTCCTGTGTCCCTCAGCATGTTATTTTTTTTTTTGTTCCCCTACTTCTGTAAAGAGTCAGGTGAGATCTGTCACAACTTGTTTTAGATGGAGGCCCAAGCGGCAGCCCATACTTACTTAAGTGGTGGATGGATATTAAATATGATCTGAAATCTTGGGGGCGCCCAGTCTTCAGTCCCTCTGATCCTAGACTTAAACTTAGTCTCCTGTACTACGCTCATACTGGATTCAAAGTCTTCTCGGACACGCTCTTCATTGACAACCTGCGTAACATGTAAGAAGATTTAGGAACAATTGAAACAAGCCTATTTCAAGAATTTAAATAAAAGAACATTCAAGTGTGTTTCCAATATTAAAAATTTACTGTGAAAAATTAAAACTGCGTTTAACTGAACTACAGGACGTGGCAAGAGCTCACCGTGTCTCTCAAGCCACGTGCAGAAGAACTGCGTCCACCACCACCCAGCTGAGATCGCTTTTCTTAGTAGTTTCAGTTCGTTTGTTTCTGGACTTCGAATTTACTGTAAGTAGGTCATTTTGACCTGGAATGCATTTATAAATAGCACAAGCCCGTTGAAGCTGCCAATAAGCAGCACTGTTGTTGTTAATCTTCTCCAGAAAGAGCTCTATTAAGACCATTCCCTTGCTTTCCACTATTCTGCAGCTGCCCTCTGCACCACTGCACTTTCCTACTGTCGTTTAAAGTCCAAACTTCTCAAATTAGCATTCTACGCCCCCCGTAATTCAGCCGCTATCATTCGAGTCTTATTTCCACGAAGATCAGCCTTCCACACACAAACACACACAGAGAGGTGTCATTTAACCACACCAAGCCCCTCTGCTCGATAGCGCACACCGTGCCCCTCCACTTCCGCTGCAGCCTCCCTTTGCCAAGAACACTCTCCCCCACGTCTACCTGCCACAGTTCTGGCCAGCGTAACATTTAGCTCAAGTTCTGAGATCTCCAATCAGCCTTCCCAATGAGACAAGAACTTTTATCTGAGGGATGTGAGTCCTTCTGAATGGTCAGGCCTGGAGAAGCATTAAGATGAGACAGCAGTCACGTCCTATTTCCTCCCTTTGAACTATGTATTCATCTCTTGCAACTGCTTGCTATTGCCACAAGTAGCTATAAATTAACCTAATAATGCCACACTGCACTGGACACTGTAACCCACCCCTTATAGCTTAACAATGTATAGCCAATCATTAATCAACATTAATTCTACAAAGCCATGAGAATTCTTGACAAACAACTTTGTATCAGCCCACTCCCTATCCCCCCTTTATGTCTTTAAAAACCTGCTTTGTGGCCAAGCACCGGGAGGGCGTGGTGGCTCACCCCTGTAATCCTAGCACTTTGGGAGGCCGAGACGGGAGGACTGCTTGAGGCCAGGAGTTCGAGACCAGCCTGCGCAAGAGTGAGACCTTGTCTCCATAAAAAATAGAAAAAATTAGCCAGGTGTGGTGGTCCCAGCTGCCAGGGAGGCTGAGGCAGGAGGATGGCTTGAGCCCAGGAGTTTGAGATTGCAGTGAGCTGTGATGATGCCACTGCACTCTAGCCTGGATGAGACCCTGTTTCAAAAAACAAAAAAAACAAAGAAAAAAAACCTGTTTGCAACAAAGGCTAAATGGAGCTCATGTCCTAGGTTACTTGGGTCTGAGTCTTGTGGGCAGCTGTCCTCACTTTGGTAAACTCCTTAAATTATATTTTGTGCCTTAGGTTCTTTTTTTTTAGGTCACCGCTAAGTTCCATTGAAAAAAATTAAACACTCCCTTGCCCTGTACTTTGAGTGCTTTTTTCCAATTCTTATTTTAGCCTTTGTCACAAAGTTCTCTACCCCCAGTGGGCTGCATGCTCTCAGAGAAAGTGTGCCCTACAAGGGAACCAGCATGCACTTTGCAATCAGGCAGCCTGGGGCAAGGCTCCTGCGTTACCACTGACAGCCCTGCCAGGGGCTGGCCCATCACATCACAAACAGCAGCAGCATCTACCTAATAGGATACTTATGAGGATTAAATTATGAATCGCTGAGCACAGTCCCTGGTACATAACAAGCCCTCAACACAAGCCAGTTTCATCATTCATTTTGAGTCTCTCCCAACACCCAGGAACCATAAAAGGAAACAAATATTTCAAGTGAACAGGGCAGGCAAAATGAGAATTTAGGAACTTTTGATTCAAGTTCAATTTCTTTTGATACTTACTATTGAGCTGGCTGCATTCAGGGAACCCGCCAGCTGGTAGTTAACTCCTGACAGCATCCAGCATTTGCGGAACACTCGGTACAACTCTCTGGCCAACAGCTCAGCAGAATTGAAGTCTGGCTCATAAGTGACACTGAAATGTAAGAGATGCAAAAACCGAAAAACTATATTCATAAAGAGCATGTTCAGGGTCATCCTCTGGCTTTCAACTGTCCTTCCCACCCCCAAAACTCAGAGGAGGCTGACCTCTGACCATGCATCAATCACTAACAGGTGTCTTACTCAACACGATTTCTCCACGCTCAATAAATCTTTTATTGATTGGGAGTACTAAGACTTGGAGGTGTGGTTTAATGACTATTACGTTTAGAGCCAGAAGACCTTCATCCAAGCCCTACTTCTGCTATTTAACAGCACTGCATCCTGAGGCACAATGCTGTATGAGTCTCTTTTTCTATATCTATTAAAATGGAGTTTAAAAATACATGCACGCACACATAGAACTTGCCCCATCTGTCCATGAGGATTAAATGAGAATGTATACAAAAGTCTTTTATACAGTATAAAATACTGTAGAAATTTTGGGGGTCATTGTTTCATTTCTTGGTGGTAATCCCCTAGATTCATTGCAACAAATCATTGGGACTGGATGCATTTGGCTCAAAATGTCGAGGCCTAGTGTTCACAGTGCTTGAGAGGTGACAGCCCAGGGGTGAATGTGTGGGTGCTCACAGAAGACAGATACCTCTTGGAGGAGCTGCAGGAACACCGACAGGTTTCTGTGATATCGTTAAACTCTCCAAGTTCTGTGGGAAAATAAAAGAGTAATGAGATCTTTCGGTCTGATTCACTTAACCATAGCCAATTTTATAAGAAGAATATTTCAGAAATAGCCAATTATTCAGTATCTCCATGCTTTAGGTTCTTTTGAGTTTCTATTATAAACTACTGATAATAACCGAAGACAGAATTTCATCTGAAATTTGATCAAGTATAATTGAGAAAGCAAACAGATATTAGACCATAATGAATATCTGCTTTTTCATTCAATTTCTGCAAGTGATATGAGAGATTAACTATCAAGACATTTGAAACAAGAACATCTTTTTTTTTTTTTTTAATGTCAGGGATATAATCTGCCCTTGGGAGAAGTTTATTTGAATGCCACTATGGCGTGGTGTTGCATGAGATGCATGTTAGTATGTGTGTGCAGAGGGAAGCGGGGAGGCAGCCAGTCGTATCCAACAAGCTTCCAAATCTTACCTAAAATAACAAATTCATCAAAGTCACATTTGCAGGTCTCTTTCCCAGCATCCTCGCAAGTAGGTGTTTCGGCCACTGGGCTGACCTGTAACACAGCACAACCTACAAAAAGGGAAGGAGGTTGTCACCAACAAGAAGAAAAAGAAAAACTGCACAACAACCTGTGACATCCAACTAAATAGAAATTGGGAAATGAAAAGGGCTAAAAGTTTACTTTCGAAGAATTAAAAATTTCAGCTTCAAAATTAAAAAATGCAGGGAATAAAATTTTTGTGTTCTTCTTGCATTCACTATGATGAATAAAAGGACTGATCAGTATATGGGGGTTATAATAGTAATCGACCTACTTTTACATATGTTTGAAAATTTCTATAATACAAACCTTAAAAAAATGAAAGGGGAGAAAATGATCTTAGCTTCATAGTGAGGCAAAGAGTATGGAAGACATAAATATTATACTGGGTTGAATAGTTCTCCCCCAAAATTCATGCCCACCCAGAACCCGTGAACGTGACCTTCTTTGGAAATAGGGTCTTTGCAGATGTATCAAGTTAAGATGAGGTCACACTGGATGTGGGTGGGCCATAAATCCAGTAAGACTGGTGTCATAACAAGAGGGAAGTTTGGATACAAAGATAGAGACGCACAAAAAGAATGCCATGTGAAGACAGAGATCCGAGTGATGTGTCTACAAGCCAAGTGATGCTATGATTGCTTGAAACTACCAGAAGCTGGGAAAGAGGCATGAAACAGAGTCTCCCCCAGAGCCTCCAGAAAGAACCAAACCTCCCAACAACTTCATTTCTAACTTCTGCCAAGAGTTTAAGTCCAGCCTGGGCAATATAGCAAGACCCTGTCTCTCACTAAAAAAAAAAAAATTATAATAAATGAATAATGTGAAAACTGCGGCAACATGAAAAAATGGATACGAAATATTATTAATATAATCACACAAATCTAATCATGCTATTAATATAATTATATAATTAGTATGAATATAATTTTATACAATTGTCATTTGAATAAACATAGGAAACAAACACAGAGACATGAATACCGTTGTTCAGAGACATAGTCTAGCCCATAGGTCTCACTGAAGTTGTGTGAATCGGCCTGACTTTAAAACAACACTGCTCCATTCTAGCTGGGTGGTTACAACCTCCAGCTTCCATATGCTCCTGGGTGAGATGGGATGTCACCCATCTCTGTTTCTTACTCTCCTTTGGCCATGATCCACAGTAACAGACATGTGACTTAGTACAAACACAATAATATATTTAACTGATAAAAAAACTTTCAGGAAACATTGCTCCCCCTAAGTAAGATGCACTCTAATGCTTTCTATCCTGTTTCTGTTTTTGGGGTTTTTTTTTTTAATGCTCTCAGGACCAACCTGTAGTTTGAAGAACACCAACCTACCTCATGGAGGAACATCAATCACCACATATGTCACAGGAGAGATACTTAATAAAAGACAAATATTTTTATTTGGCAGGTAGAAATATTCTTAAATTTCACTTAACATAGTCATGCTTTTTAGAGCTTTAGCTAAACATCAGTTTCTACCCAACCACTTAACAAATATTTATAAAATACCTATTTCAGACAAGGCACTATACTAAACACAAATACAATTTCTCATCCATCCGAGAGTTTAAAACCTCACAAGGGAGTTGAGAAACTGACACTTAACCACAAAAAAGTGCAGCTGCGTGCCATGGGCTCTGCACCGCACAACCCCAGGAAGAGCCACACACATAGACAACAGTGGAGCATCCGGGGCACGACTTGTGTCTCATTCCCCATGCATGATGCCCCTGCCCTGTGAAGGTTCCAGATTTGCCTCAGGGAGCATGTCACAGTGCCAGTGGCAGGAGACTGCTCTTAAAGGACGGGAAGGGTGAAGGACCTGATGTGCAGTTCCTGGGGAAACACACATTCCAGGGGAGCCTCCCCAAAGCAAGGGGATGGAGGCAGGTGACGCACTCCTACCTGGTGGCGCACCGCACTGGGTGCTTGCCTCTGTCTATGAGTTCCCTGCAAGGCTTCCCTGGCCCCTGCTGCAGTGCGTTTGCTCCTTGGGGAAAGGGGCATATCCCTGCATGGGCTGTTCCTAGCATGGAGCACACCACAGGCTCTTTGTTCGTTGAATGAATGAGAGAGGACTACTTGGAAAAGGACAGAATCTAAGAGGAGCTAGAAGAATGCTGTGTGCCCGAAAACAAAGGAAGAGGAAGGCATTAGCCACTTTTTTTTCTTTTCATCAAAAAAGAAAAGCAGGATGAAGTCCAAGAAAATAACAAAACAGGATCTGACAACTGGATGGAGCAGAATAACCAATCCCAAGGCAAGATGGCAGAAATGCTGAGGGTCACGTAAGTTACGCAAGAAGTTATAGATAAAGGATGGAAAGACATACAGTAGTCCCTCCTTATCTGAGGTTTCATTTTCCACAGTTTCAGTTACCTACAATCAATTGTGGTCCAAAAATATTATATGGAAAATTTCAGAAACAATTCATAAGTTGTTAATTGCACACTGTCCAAGTAACGTGATAAAATCTCACGCTGTCCTGCCCTGTCCTGCCCAGGACATAAATCATCCCTTTGTCCAGCGAATCCATGCTGCAAATGCTGCCCACTCACGAGTCACTCAGCAGCCACTTTCCTCATCAGACTGAAAAAACATAGTGTGTATAGAGTTCAGTATTACCTGACATCTCAGGCATCCACTGGGGGTCTGGAATGCATCCCCCCTCAGATAAGGGGGGACTAATATACATCAGTATTTGACAGAAGAGAAGAGGTATATGGGGAACATTCAACACAAAATGTTCTCATTTTTGCCCAACTCACTTTCATAGCCACTGTCTGAAGAAGTGGCAGACGCAGATTCTTGCTTTATGTTGCTGCCAAAGGTCACTTCAGAGTCAGCTGGATCAAGTCCAAGTGACCCACTGGCTTCTTCTTTACTCCAGTTCTCTGTCTGCTGTTCGCTCAGGATGTTACACTTTATTTTCTCCATTGCTGATATAATCATATCTGCAACGTAGAAATGGGCATTTTCCTGCAGAGAAAAAAAATCAATTAAAACACAAGCATAAGCAACTTTTTTTTTCACGAAAAGTGTATCAGATTTGAAAAATCAAGCAGCTCTATTTAAGTGACGTTAATGCATCTACATATAAATATTCATTTAACTGAGTTATCATAGGTCACCATATGACTTGTAACCCACAGAGACATACATATAGCTCACTATAACCAACAGACAACTCAAGTTGAATTTCTTGTGATAGAAAGCCCTAGGCTGGTGGTAGCCCAACGGCAGACATCATTCATCGATCGTGGAAAACATTCCACCTGAGTACAGATACTGCCTCGAACCCTTCTCAGCTTAGTGCTCCTGGCAGTGTCTACCAATTAAATGCTGAAATGAAACCTGTTTGCTATTCCTCATTAAGGTGAAATTTCCAGGTTAAAATCAGAAAAGCACTATCTAAAGGATTAAGAATCTCTGCAGTTAAAAAAAAGAAGAAGAAGAAGATAGCATTCACCTTTTCTACATCGACCGGCAGCTCTAAGGCCTCTGGTAAGAAAGAATTCAAAGAAATGGTTTTTCCACTGACTGGAACAGCACCTGCCAAAATAGCAAGTTATTAAAAATGGAGAAAAGCTTAAAGATTATCTAAGAAAACACAACAATTCTAGGGAGGACTTTCAAATACTGTTTAAAAAAAACTAGCACAATTGCAGAATAAATTAAGATGACAGAAGAAGAAAGATCTTTCTGATGTTAAGTCTTGCAGAGACAGTCTTAATGACAACCATTTCTAGGGGAGGTTGCCGCAGTAACTGAGCAGTATCCTGCAGGGCGGGGGACACCAAAGAGGCCAAGAGGGTAGAAAGAGAGGGGAGTTCATGGGAAATACTTACAGGAGACAGGGAAGGGTGACAAGGAACAGCCCAGAAGCAGGGCCACAGAATTTGGAGAACCCTTGCTCCAAGTCACTGCAGCTGACCCCACTGCAATTGACTTCCTGCCTTCAGAAACAAAATCCATCTGACACAGGTCAGCATAGCTTCTCTAAAACAGTCTTCCCTCCAGTCAAAGCCAAGAAGAAACTGCAGAAGGGACATGCTGCAGACTGATCCATCCCTGCACCCTTAGCCACTCCATTACCGGCAATGACCACCATCAAAACAAACGTCATCTCTACCATGCGATTTCTTATTGCACCATTTAAAGGGGAAAAAAAAAAAGTCCATGAATGCCATAGAAGCTGAGTTGTCCAAATCTGCTAAATTAGAACAAAATGCTGCCAGTGTCCTGGTGGTTACATAGCTGTCAGGGTGACGGAGTTGCAAGCAGGGTCACTCAAATCCCTTGCTTCTTGTTCAAGAGAGTGTTGGTTACATGGAAAACTTCAAACTGCTTAGCATCAGAAGCCAACTGGGTCGGCAAATTTTTTTCTGTAAAGGACTTGGTAGTACATATTGGAGGATTTGAGGACCATCCAGTTATCTGTTGCAACTACCCTATTCTGCCACTGTCATGACCTACAGACAAAACAGAATTTTATTTACAAAAACAGGAAGCTGGCAGGCCCTGGCCGGCAGGTCATAGTTTGCAGACCCTGAGTACAGAGGAAAAAGCACAGAGAAGAATCCAACAGAGTGGATTCCAGTTCCAGTTCTCGAGTTCACCAGCTGGGCCCTTGTCAAAATCTTCTCAGCCTTAAAATTGGGATAATTACCTCTTAGGACATTAAGGAGATAAGGAAAGTGAAAGTGCTTTGTAAATGTGTAGATCCTACAGAAAACAAAAGGAACTCTGGAATTTTTTCCTATAGCCTCAGGAAATGCTTGCAGACTCAGGTGTTCTTTCTCCTATGCTGTTTTCTAGAAAAGGAAAATTTTAGTGCCATTTGAGATGCAGCAGTCAAAAGAAAATCCATGTCTTAGTGGCCAGTGCCTACTTGCCCCATCGCTGCCCCCACGGCAAAGAACGAACAAACCAGATCACTCAGGACTTTCTTTCTTAATCCTATGGAATGAATCCCCCTACCAAGTTTAGGAGATATTCTCAAAACACTGAGTGGGTTTTAAAGGCACTGAGAAGAACTGCTGCGAGTCCTTGTCTTTGGACAGAAGGGGCTGGGGTGCCTGTTTTCTTTCTGAGGAAAAAGACAAAGCTATGGGATAATTTTAAATTGTATCACTGTACTTGATACAAAAAAAGATTTCAGGCAGGTGAACTAGGCCCCAAAGATCACCTTCAGTTTACAGCTTGTCACTGTGGTGGTCTGTCAGGAAGGTGGCTTTCCTCTAGGGGAGGATCTGGTAGGACACTAATCTCTTACTTAGCCACCACTAACTTTGCAAGTCACTCTCTATCCTGAAAGCTAAAAAATAGAAAAAAAATGCCTGTAATCAGCCCTGTCAGTTTGCTCAAATTTGGTTCTTATTTTGAAATTAGCCATTGAAAGATTGTCCAAAATCTGCTATTCTTAAGCTATGAATAATGTATAAAAGGTTGTCATCACCTTTGCTTTCTCAAACATTTCCAATAGAATAAACCCCATTTTTAGGTAAGTGGGAAGATGAGTTCCTGCTAGTGAGAAATAAATACATACACAAATAGACATATAGACAAACAGGTAGGCAGCTTTTTACATCACTTTGAAAAAAAATCTCCATTGATTATTTGGACCAGGGTTCTAATAGAAATACAAATCAATAATAACAAGTATTAATATAACATAATGAATATTTTAAAATAAACATGCCACAATTATAACAACAATGGCTAGTTTATTGACGCTTGAGTGGCACTCTTGCATGGCTTATCTCATTTTAGGAATTTTAGTATTTTAGGAGTATGTACATTATCTCATACCAATGAGAGCCCTTGTTTTAATAAAAAGAGGTTTTTTATAGTCTTGGAGGGGAACTGTACTTATTAGTTTTAAATCACACTATTTCCCCATTACACTCTGCACAGGTAAATATAACAGGTGAAGCAAGTTTATCACCTACGCAAGTACTGGCATGAAACGGAGCCCTGTCTGTCTGTCTGGAAACACCTTCCCCCACCCACACTGAGTTGAGAATGCTTCTGATGCTCTTTCTTGCAGACAGTTTAATGAGCTGTAATTTCCTGAAGGCAGACACCAACTCAAAGCTGGCACATGGCATTGATTATTAACTATGTTGAGCTAAAAAAATGACATTTCCCTCCAGTCTAAGGAAAAAGCAAATACTTGATTTCACCTGTTGTGACCACCCAGGTGGCTAGGCTGATGACAGTATGAAATGAGCTAATGCACTGGCTTCTGGTTAAAGTGGACACCCATGAACTTTTCTGTCATGGGAAGTCAAGAAGGCAGGCTTTGGGCCAAGGCAAAGCAAGCGCATGAACAGATAGGAACAACGGAAGTCACCGACTGAAGTTACCTTCATCAGCAGAAGCTGTCAGGTGGGAAGGGTTGAAAAAAGCATTGTCAACCTCAGGATACGGGGACGTGGCCAAAATCTTAGAGCTTTTGAGCAGAGATGCAAGATGAGAGAGCCCTGGGAGCACCGCCCATTCTTCAGTTGAGGTCAAAGACAAGTCACCACTCTTTTCACTTAAGCCCTGGGCAAAGGCACTGCCAGCGGAGTCTGCGGTATCCTCAGACAATGATGTCTCTGCCAGGGAGTCACCAAGGGACAGGGGTGAAGGGCTCAAGGGAGAGGCAGTATCTGCCACAAAGTCGTTCCTGATGGTCCCCGCTGCTAGCACCTGGAGGGGCGAATCCTGCAGTTCTTGCTGCACACACTGAGGGTTAATCCAGGCAGCTTTGTGCCTCGTGAGCCTGACGTCTAGCTGGCAAGGGGGCTGGTCAGGCCCCAGGAGGCTGGGTGAACCGTGAATGTTGCTAGAGTTATCACCGATCCCTTCCCAGGGGTCCACAGGAGAATCCTGCCGGCTGGTAAATTGTGACACCATCTCTCCAGGCTTGGGGGTGCTTCAAATTTGTTCAAAACAGATAGAAGGAGCTGTCGGGATGGCTGCTGTACTACCTGATCGGGGCCTTGACCTCACCACATGGCCAGCTGGGGGTCTGGAGAGCTTCTCTGCAATGAATGAGCAAGAATCATTGATAATAAATAAGTGTGCAATCAGAGTTTGATTCCAAATTTTTTAACGGAGGCAAAAAAACAAAAAAATTAAAAAGTTTGTACTTGGCTCTATCCAACACAGTAAATTCCACTTGGATTTATAAGTTAAAAAAAAAAAATCAGCCATAAAACTAGCAGCTTGACATTGGGATAGAAAACATTTTCCAAAGCATAAAAATAATTGAAGAAGCCACAAAGGATCGACTGATCAACCACATAAAAATGTAAAACATACATGCATTGGAATTATTCCAGTAAAATTAAATGTCAACTCCAAAATGAGAATACTATCTGGAAGACACATTTTCATATTTTCTTATCTTTATTTAGTTTGTTCTTGTATTTCAACAAAGTAGGCAAAATGGTATATATTATAAAACAGGGTGAAGATCCATAGCACTAAAAACTTCCCTTCATGTAACTTATATTAGGTTAATACTAATTTATACTATAATAGCAATATAAATGTATTAGCTTATAATATTAATATTTAAGGAATACATTGTGAATCTAGAAGCCATCTTTAAAATGGTCTGTTCACTTTTCAGCTCAGATTTTAGCTTAGTAAATGATAATTCAAATGTCGAGAGCTACACCAATGACAAGCACTCTTGTCACTATCATTACAGGCCCAGGAAATGTTTCTCTTTACTGTTCTCCCATCGCCCTTTGCATCGTGAAGCTAAAAGCAACCTTCAACAGCAAAAGCAAGTCCAGCCAGGGGAAAGCCTGGAGACAGAATCAACGTGTCTAAGCAAGTTTAGCCAAAATGAAAGGTGGCATAGCACATGCACAATGGTGAATGTGAGACGCTGGGACCAATTCCAGGCCTGTAAATACCATCACTACGTACGCAGAAGACACCCACACATATACCTCTATTCCTGACCTCCCCCTGAACTCCAGGCTAATATATATCACAGCCTATTTGACATCTGTCCAGTGGGCACTGCAACCTGATATGTCCAAAATAGACACTGATTTGTCCCCAAACCTGCTCCTTCCCTGCTTGTCCCCATTTCAGGAAACACATCTCCCAGTTAGTTGCTCAACCCTAAAACCCAGGAGTCACTTCTGGTCCTTGCTTCCCTCAGCTCTCCACCTTCAATCCATCAAGTCTACAGCTATAGCTGCCACCCTGGTCCGCGTCACTGTCTCCTCCCACCTGGACATCCAGCCATAGCTTCCCAGTGGGTTTCCCCGCTTTTACTCTCACCTGCTTATCATCGACAGGTATTCGGGGAGATTTCTTATAAACCTAAGTCAGATCATGTCATTCCCCCAATCAAAATTCCCCGAAGGCTTCCCATCCCATCTGGATTAAAATCCAAACTCCTTACTTTGTCCTTAAGGCCTGACATGACCTTGTCCCTGCAAACCTCTCTCACTTATCTTCACCCAGCCACACAGCAAGCTCTTGAACCCTGCAAGCTCTGTCCTACCTTAGGGCTACTGTTCTGGGTTTCCTCTTCCTGAGATGATCTTCCCCCAGATGCTCACACATGCATGCCTTGATCTGTAAGTTACTTCCCCAAAGAAGTCTTTCCTAACCACCTTTCTTTTTTTTTTTTCTAACCACCTTTCTTAAGGTAGTTTCCCTGTCACTCCCCAGCACGTCACCCTGGTTAGTTTGCATCACCGTAGTGCTCACTTCCAGATATTTTTTAGCTCCTTACTATCTTTCTCCCCCACCCTCACCCCCACCTGACTGTAAGCTCCATGAGAGCACGGCTTGTCTGTTCCCTGCCAGGTCACATCCCCCAAACCTAGAGTCGTATGTGGGGCTCAATAGATGTCTATGGACTGAATGAATGAATTCAACAAAGTGGAATAAAGTCAAGAGCTAGAGAAAAACCTTCTGTCTTATTACTGGGGTAGAATTATAATATTCATACAGGGATAGAAGCGAATCCATGTTTCCTAACAATATGGAATTTTTCTCACCCAGTCTTTACAGTGACAA
>RJWJ010043410.1:0-12615 GCA_004363605.1 Indri indri | reverse complement strand
GAAATTTTCTAACACAAATATGCTACAGATTAGGTCAAAATAGCAGTACCACTAGGCATTATGAATTATTTTGTATTTTCAAAGCCTGGTAGAATCATTACTTCCCCTATGATGATATGAACCTTTTGGAAAAGTTTATTGTTATTCCCACCCTTTCCCAGAGGCAGGTGATACAGTAGAACACTGAAGACCTGTATTTTAGTCCTTCCTCTGCTGATTTCTTTCTCTCTTCAGTGCAGGTTTATTCAGCAGTATCGTTATTATAAGGGAGCTATAAATACATTAAGGTGGCTACTTGGCTTGCTTAATGTCACATAGAAAGTCATTATTTGAGTTAATGTTAATATCTAAGGATCCTAACTGCTCTCGGCTCAAATGCTTCTTCATATATAAATATAGTCATGTACCAGATAACAATGTTTCATTATATACCATGGTGGTCCCATAAGATTATAATGGAGCGGAAAAATTCCTATTGCCTAGTGACATCTTAGCTATCATAACAACATAGTGGAAGACATTACTCGTGTGCTTGTGGTGATGCTGGTGTAAACAAACCTACTGCACTGCCAGTCATATAAAATCTAGCACATGCATTATGTATAGTACATAACACTTGATAGTGACTGTGTTACTGGCTCACCTATTTACTATACTATGCTTTTTATTGTTATTTTAGAGTGTACTCCTTCTACTTATAAAACAATAAGTTAACTGTAAAATAACATCAGGCAGGTTCATCAGTAGGTATTACAGAAGAAGGCATTGGTACCATGGAAGATGACAGTTCTATGTGTGTTATTGCCCCTGAAGACCACCCAGTGGGACAAGATGTGAAGGTGGAAGACAGTGATACTGATGACCCTGAGCCTGTGTAGGCCTAGGCTAATGTGTGTGTTTGTGTCTTAGTTTTTTTTTTTTTTTCTTTTTTTTGAGACAGAGTCTCACTCTGTTGCCCTGGCTAGAGTGAGTGCCGTGGCGTTAGCCTAGCTCACAGCAACCTCAAACTCCTGGGCTCAAGCGATCCTACTGCCTCAGCCTCCCCAGTAGCTGGGATTACAGGCATGCGCCACCATGCCCGGCTAATTTTTTCTATATATTTTTAGTTGTCCAATTAATTTCTTTCTATTTTTATTAGAGACGGGGTCTCACTCTTGCTCAGGCTGGTTTCGAACTCCTGAGCTCAAACAATCCACCCGCCTCGGCCTCCCAGAGTGCTAGGATTACAAGCGCGAGCCACCATGCCTGGCCTAATAACCCTGTTTTATTTAAAATTTTGATATTTTGTTTATCCTCGATTTTTTCACATTATAATGTTATTTATCTTGATTACTGAAACTTTTGCCCCCCCCTTAAATGTTGTGCCCAAGGTAAGTGCCTCATTTGTGCCACGCCACTCCTGGCCCTGACCCCAGGTGCCCCTCCTAGTTACCCCCAATCCAGGCCCCAGAGCTTAACTGAGATAGGTATACCCCCTGGAGACTCACCTCTGCGACAGTCATTTATATGAGGCATTTTCTTGTGAGTCAACTCATGGCGAAGTTCGACAATCCAATCCGGAATGTTCACCTGATTATAGGGGAGGGCATGAGTACAAAATTACAACTATTGAAGGTGGAAGGGACCCAAAGATGAATTCACCTGACCTCCCACCCCATTTTCCACATAGAGAAATTGAGGTCTTGAGAGAAGATTCCAGTCTTAGTGGCAGAGACAGTATTAAAAAAACCAGGTCTCGGCCGGGCGTGGTGGCTCACGCCTGTCATCCTAGCACTCTGGGAGGCCGAGGCGGGCGGATTGTTTGAGCTCAGGAGTTCGAGACCAGCCTGAGCAAGAGCGAGACCCTGTCTCTACTAAAGATAGAAAGAAATTAGCTGGACAACTAAAAAAAATATATATATATATATGATAAAAAAAACAGGTCTCCTGATTCTTTTTTACTGTGCTGTGGAGATGGTATTGAAAATCAAAAAAGGCACCCATCTTCCCCAACCACCAACTGCCCTCCTGCAACAAAGAGATTCCTGTGAATGAGCATTAATAATCACTTTCCTCAGCCTCCCTCTGCCCTATGCCTCTCCCTGGATCCCCTTTACCCTTCCCTCCCTCCCACACAACATGCAGGAAGCTCCTCTGGATGACTAAGAACATGCCTGCCTTAGGGGCCTCTAGACACTTCATATACTCACTTGGGGCAGGAATGTATGGCATTTTCATGCTACCAGGCTGAGCTGTCTCCTCCCTCAGACTGTCACCCTGAGAGTAAGTGCTGTGACTGCCACCTCTTTCCTGTTCCCACCTGGTGGTACATTCTGGCTCCTGAGCTTCACTGGGCCATTCCCAGCAAGCGGGGCAGGCCAAGCCCTCTGAGAAACTAGTCATGACCAAAGGAGCAATTCTGTTTCTTTCAAGCTGGAAGGTGAGGCTCTAGGGTTCTTGCTAGGCTTGGCTGATACTGATGGGATGAGTTAGTTTGACCATGTGCCCACATTATCCCATTCCCCATTCAGTAAGCCCTCTTTAAGAGAGAATTGAGCAAGGCCACTTTATCATACGCACCTCCTGAGCCAGGAACTTGAGAGGGAGCTTGGAAAATTTTGTCTTCCTCTCCGAGATAAGATTCACAAACCTGGGGTTGGGGGAGAAATAAGTGGCACAGCCCAGGGAACCATTTTACTCAAAACACCTCCCTGAGTTACTGACGCCTTGCATTTCCACAACCTTTCCACTGACTGTCCTGTCCTGTTCTTATGGCTGGTGTCAGCCAGAGCAGGGATGGTTCCATCCATTCCAACATTTACTGAGAGTCTGCCCTGTACTGAAGCCATACAGATGAATAAGACACTGCTCTGGCCTAGAAGAGTCTGATGTAGGATAAATAACCATGACATAACATATTACACTAAAACGAAATATGTTATAAATGCTACAAAAGACTACATCAGATGATAACGGGGAGCACAATGGAGAAGGTAAGAAAAGAAAGGAAGGCTCTCAAAGCAGACAAGGGGAATAGTGCATGAGATGAGCGAAGACTTTGACAGATGAGAAAACTCAGTGGCAACCTTTTTCCCAATGTGTATGAGACAGCTAGAACCACTATGAGTCACTTTGTAAGTCAGGAACTCTGAACTACACTTTCATAACTCAGCAACTTTTTAGTGTTCATGGGGGAGAGAAGGGAAAAAGGGTGGTGCTGGGTACAGATGGGGGTAGGGTTGGAAAGTCCACATTAAATCACAGCCAAGGACATAGACCCATTCAGAAAAGTTCCTCTGGGTGACGAGTTCAACAGGAAGAAAAAATATCATACCCATAGAGATATCACCTGGTCTGAACCCCACCCCCACTCCCATATTCCAAGAAGGAAATAAAAATGGGAGAGAAGGCTTTCAGGAAAAGGGAAGAAAAAGAGGAATGTGTTGACGGAGGTACCAAAAGCTGTCAAGTCAAGCAATAATCACAGGCTGACCCCCACTCAGGGACACACAGGGTTTTTCTTCAGGTGGCACCTGAAGCCAAGCTTTGCACATCATATGCCTCCCCCACCCCCTGCCCCCTAAGCCAACCCCCACCCTTACCCATGCAGGTCTTACCTGACCAATGCCATGCCATAGAGCAGTCTAAGTTCATCAGTGCCCAAGCCACCAGTTACATCCATGAGCTTACAGCGTATCAGGTCAGCAGTAGAAGCCACTGCCAGGGGGAGTTCGTTGCCTAACCTAAAGGGCCACAGTCCAGCACCATCATAAAGGCCCCTTACACTGGTCCACCCTCCACCTCATAACCTAGGCTGTTGTATGCTATTCCCATCATATACTGGGTCAAGAGTACATGAACAGACACAAAACAAGAAGGTGGGAGGTGAGAGGGCAACGTCCGTGAGATCCAACAGTATACAGGGGATGAGGGGCTGGTTAGGGTGAACACAGAATACCTGACTGCCAGACTGTAAATCAACAGTTGTGTGGACACGTCCCCTTTCTTTCAGTCTGAAACCCTCAACCCATTCAGCTAGAGAAGCCCTTTAGCCCTCATTAATCTGCCCCCCAACTCACTCTTACCAACTGGACTGAGGTGCCCAACTAAAACATGGTTTTGCAGGCAAGACTTCCCTCCTTGCCCTCCCCAATTCAAATCGGAAATCCAACCCAGGGTGCTAACGTACTCCTTAGGCCCTGGATCAGGCTCCACCGGTCCCCTCTGGCACCCTACTCAAGTTGGGAGAAGGTCACTTTTCGGAGGTAAGCGGTAAAGCTCGTAGACATAACAAGAGAATTACTGCACAACCCCTTACTTTCCAACCACAAATGGGATGAAAGCAAGAGCTTGGCTGCGGCTTTACCTCCAGGCACTTGAAGAGGGACAATAGGCAATTCAGGGAAAGCCTGAGCAATACGGCCCTATGGAAACTCCACAAAGAGGTGAGGCGCCACCAGCACTCAGGCAAGAAAGCGGAGCCCGCCGCCTTACCTGCTTCTCCACGCGGTGATGCGGTTCAGCGCGTAGCGCTGCAACTTATGGTCGTCACAGAACAGATAAACCGTCACCTGGTCCCATTCGGCCCTAGTGAGCCAGGCGACCACGATGCTCTGAGCCCAGAGTGGCGACGATTCTTTCACTTTGACGCACTTTCCGTACCACGCACTCCACACGAGATCCATTCCCGGGGACCCAGACCTGGCACAGCCCGGGATTCCCACCAGACACTGGGTTCAAGGCCAGGACCTGTGCCGCGGCGCTCGACACAGCCTTCAGCTCAACGTGCTACCCCCACTCCAAACTGCTACCGCGCCAACAGCCAATTGGAGAGCGTGACCCCTACGCAAGCCCGCCTTCCAGCGTCATCGTGACCAAGCGGAACGTGAGTGTTAGTGGCCGTCTTACCACATGCGAGGTTACGTGTTCGCCGGCGGAAGTGTTCTTCTAGCAAAGCAACCCTGCCAGGTGCAAGCGGTCAGCCTCAAGGTTCCGCTAATTTCCTGATTGGTAACGGGCAACGAGACCCGAAGGGATGTATCTGGAATGAAGGAGGAATTTTACTTTGGGTCCGGCGGCGGGCAGCGGAGGGATTGTGATTCGCCAGTGTACTTCCTGGAAATGTGATTTTTAAGTATATTTTTACTGCCATGAATCAGGACCTAACCCAGTAAAACATTATGGACACTGAAGCGAGAGTACAGGGCAAATATCTAATATCTAAATAAATAAAGTTGGGTTGAAAAAAATCTGCTTTTTTGGCAGGTATCCAGGGGCCCTGCCTTTTAAATTGGTACCAGCCTGTTGCACAGTGATTATGAGGCCTCCATTACTGGGATGAGAGTTACCTTCAGAGTATAAACACCTGGGTTCTGGTCTTAATTTTGCCACTAACTCTGTGGCCTTGAACAAGTCTCTACCCCTCTCTGAGTCTCAGTTTTCCCATCTGTATGTGAAGGTTGTAGACTCTAGATTCTCTTTGTCAAGGGAAAAGAAGCCAAACTCTATAAAATAGTTTAAAGAGCCAAATTTCAGGAGCATGACCCGGAGCCATGCCCAAGAAGCCTTGAGCAAGTGGACTCGCTGTGATTGGGTTACAGTTTCGTTTTTTTACTTTTCAGGGAGACAGGGCTTACAGGTAAAAAAAATCAGTATGTGGAAGGCATACGTTGGTTTTGGCCCCAAAACGTGGCCGTTTCAAAGTCGGGGGGGGGGAGCTTATAGGTTATAGGTGGGGTTAAAGATTCTTTGACTTGTAATTGGTTAAAAACATGTAGCTTTGTCTAAAAGCCTTGGAATGATTTAAGATAAGGAAGTTCGTTAACAATCAGAGACAAGCTGGGACATTTGTTGTGTAAATTAAGGACCTGCAGGTTTGTTTTGCATATCCTTAGACCTGTCAATGAGTTACAAAGGATATTTACAAGAAGGGAGGGGGGACATAATGAGGCATGTCAGACCTCCCTCCTCATGGCTGGCAAACCGGTTTTAGGGTGTGCCCTTGGCTAGGAGGGGTCCATTCAGCCATTCAGCGCCCCCCCCCCATCAGGGGGAAGCCTTAAGATTTTATTTTAGTTCACATCTTCCGTAACTGAAAATTGTAGGATTTTACTCTGCCAGTATTCCACTGCTATGTTGGCTTCAACATCCCCAAAGGTATACTTAGTTCTTCTGCATAATTTCTTGGTATTTTGGAGTTCTGGGAGGAAAGCAATCTTATGAAGCCTTTCCAATTTTACAGGTTGGCTAAAATGTGTTTAGAACTCTGTCCCAATCCTCCTCACAGAACTTATTTTCCAATCTAACACTTGAGAGAAAGAGAACTGTTAGCAATCTTGACAGCATTTCTGCGAGTGGCTCTTTTACACTTTACAGCAGCAAATCCCAATCCATTCTCCGTATGTGCTTCTTTCTCCAGCCAACTTCTCCAAAGATGTAGTCTGCTCATGGTTGTTGGCTGACAGTTACTCTGTCCTGAGCAGCCATGCCAATTAGTAGGCCAGGTGTCTACCAGAAACCAGATATCCTTTTATCTGCGCGATCTTGGCTGTGTTCAGGTAAAGAAGTCAGGGAGATGGTTCATATGATTTCTCAAGATACAGTCCAATCAGAGGAGCTGCCAGATCTGCAGCACTCATTCACTCACATTTTGGGGGTTTATAGGCTAATCATTTTGCATAGTGCTTTTTAGGTAAAGAATTGTATTCTCCCACTTTTCCTCCACATGGAGCTGAAGGTCTCCCTATTCCACGTGTTCCAAGAAAACTTGCCCAAATCACATAACAAGAGTGTCATGTCTAACATGTGGCAAATGGGGCCTGAGACCTACTGAGAATTAGGGATTAGTGGAGCAAGTGTGTTAAATAGTAGTATCTTTAAGGGAACATTTTATTAGTTTCCACCTATGGCTGCTATAGCAAATCACCACAAACTTGGTGGTTTAAAATGACAGAAATTTATTCTCTCATAGTTCTGGAGGCCAGAAGTCTGACATCTGCATTACTAGGCTGAATGAAATCAAGGTGCTGGCAGGTCCACAGTTTCTCTGGTTGCTTTAGGGGAGAATCTATTACTGGTCTTTTCCAGGTTCTGGTGGCTACTGGTATTCCTTGGCTTGGAGCACATTATTCCAATCTTCAAGGCCAGCATCTTGAAATTTCTCTCTGCTCCATCTTCATTTCACCTTTTCCTCTGTGTGTGTAAGATCTTTCCCAGCCTTCCTTTTATAAGGACACAGTGATGGCAGGGCCCACCCAGATAATCCAGGATAATCTCTACATCTCAAGATCTTTAATTTAATTACATCTACAAAGACCCCCTTTTTTTCTTTCTTTTTTTTTCCATATAGAGTAACCTTCAAAGTTTCAGGGATTAGGATGTGGGTATCTTAAAGCAGCAATTTTTTCAGCTGACCACAGGCACTATGGATCTGTCCCAGCACATGCTCAAGCATCACTAGGCATATGGTGCTATAGGACACTTCCAACTGTGCCAGTCAGCTTGCATTAAATAAAATTAGACTCCAAGTCCAAGGCATTGCCCATGAAATCCTGAAGTTAATCAAATTTGTCTTCAAACTACTGCTTCTCCTTGTTTGTTTCAACATTTCCTTCCCTCCAACTTCACCTCACCCCCACTTTGTGCATCCCATTCACCTAGAACAGTCCTGTGGCCCCTGCTGAGCACACACCTGTATGATGATGTCCTTCAAGTACCCAGCTCCAGTTTTCTGTGGAGCTCCAGACACATTTAATCAACCACATGCTGCACTCACGTAGAGCCCGCAGGCACCTTGATATCAACTTGTCCAAAACTATAACACTGTCCCTGAAAATCTGCCCCTCCTTCTATACCTTCCATCCCAAAAAATGGCAACATGCCACACAGTCATCCAAACTTCATTCTCTGCATTCCGATAGCCTGGGCTTGAATTGTGGCTTCACCACTGACTATCTGAAACCTTGAGCAAGTTACTCAATTTCTCTATGCCTCATTTTCTTCATCTGAAAATGGAAATAAGAGCACTTATTATTAATAGTGCTCACATAATAGTCTCAAAGGACTGTTGTGTGGATTAAAAGAGGTATGTGTAGAGCTCTTAGAACAATACATGGCCCACCGTAAGCACTTAGAAATATTAGCCTATCTCATAAACTAGAACCTCATCTTGTTAGAATGATAAATTCCTAGACTCTTTTCCTGAAACAGTAGGCATTAAATGGCTTTTCAAGGGTTTCTACAATCTAACTCAAACCTACCTCATGTCCAGTTACTTCTGTCACCCACCACCACCACCACATTGAAGTTACTGCTTGCCTCTGAATATGCAAACCTCTTTTAAGCCTCTATGCCTTTATCTGTCATGTTAGCTCTACCTAGAACACTCTTCTTTCTTCCTCTTTCCTGCAAATCACTATTCATCTTTAAGATTCAGGATTCTTTTTTTTGAGACAGAGTCTCACTCTGTTGCCCAGGCTAGAGTGCCATGGCGTCAGCCTAGCTCACAGCAACGTCAAAGTCCTGGGCTCAAGCGATCCTCCTGCCTCAGCCTCCCGAGTAGCTGGGACTACAGGCATGAGCCACCATGCTAGGCTAATTTTTTCTATATATGTTTTTAGTTGTTTGGCTAATTTCTTTCCATTTATGGTAGAGACGGGGTCTCGCTCTTGCTCAGGCTGGTCTTGAACTCCTGAGCTCAAGCAATCCTCCCGCCTTGGCCTCCCAGAGTGCTAGGATTACAGGCGTGAGCCACCGCGCCTGGCCAAGATTCAATCTTCTTTATCAAATCCAGTTTTCCCAAGCAGGGTAAATCTGTCATGCTCTTCTCTGAATCTCTGCAATAGTTTATACATCCTTCTATTGTAGGAAAAGAGGGAAACACTTATTGAACGCCTACCACAGCTCAGGATTTATGCTAAGTGCTTGACAACATTGAACTTTATGTGAGTGAGCCATGGGCTCCAGGAAGGCAGCCACAGTTGAGAAATCCTCCCACCTTTTTGTGTTCCAAAGCCAGCTAATTGCAAGGGAACACACTGCCCTGGCAAATTCCCTGAGATAAGATCCTCTCCATCCTTCATGACCCCCACAAGATTTGTGAATGACTCCCTTGTTTACCTGCCTCTCTATAAAGCCCTAAATTTCTTTTCTTGGAGTATTCTCCCTATGGCAATAGCCTGAATAATATCATCTCCTTAATTGCCCACTGCACTTTGTCTTCTCCGTTTTGTTCTCATTAGTTTGCAGATGAGAAAATTGAAGCTCAGCTGCATGGCCTAAGATGGTACCATTAAGAAAGGAGGAAAATGTGATTATCTTCCAGGTCTCTGTAGCTCTGAAGCCTAGGATCTGTCCCCAACCCCAGCCATGGGTCTATGATTTACCTGTTTACAAAGAGCTTCAAGAACATGGAACCCCAGTGCTTAACACAGTCTTGGGCCCCAATTATCTTTAATCCTTGTTTGCTGAATGAATTCCTGAATATAATACTTCACTTCCCACTAAGGAGGTGTTGCAGTATTTCTCAAACTTATTTTTTTTTGATAAAGAGAAAGAACCCAAGCCTATTTTTATAAATAGGAAAGCAAAACAAAACAAAACAAAACAAAAAAACTATGAAAAGCTAAAATGCTGGGCCAAAGGAGAGATAGTGCCTTATCCAAAGGAATAGGCCCTCTGAGGAATTTAGGATTTCAGGCCTGATTGTGGGTGTGGGGGGCTTACATCTGTGAACTATTAATAAAATACAATCTTAAGCCCCCCCAGCTGATTGAATGGACCCCCTCTTGGCCAAGGGGACCCCAGAAATACCCTAAAGCTGAGTTGTTGGCCTGAGAAGGGAGGTCAGACAAGATTAGTTATGCTCCAAGAAGGATATCCTTTGTAACTCATTACCAGGCCTAAGGCTATGCAAGACAAAGCTTGAATCACAGCGGTAGGTCCTCAATTTTCCCAACAGATCTCATGAGTCTATGTCTGGTGGCTTGTCTCTGATTAGCAGACTTCCTTATCTTAAAACATTCTGAGCCTTTAGACAAATCTTCATTTCTCTAACCAATTACAAATCAAAGAATCTTTAAACTCACCTATAACCTCAACCCCCCACATCACCCCTCCCCCATCTCTGGCAATTTCGATTTGGAGATGTCCTGCCTTTTCGGGCCAAACCAATGGACACCTTCCATGTATTGATTTATGATTTTATGTGTAATTCCTGTCTCCCTTAAATGTATAAAACCAACTGTAACACAAGCACAGTGAGACCACTTGCTCAAGGCTTCTTGGGCATAGTTCTGGGCCATGGTCCTCATACTTGGCTGAGAATAAACCCCTTTAAATTATTTTACAGAGTTTGGATTATTTTCCGTTAATGCATCCCTTCCAAAACCTCCAGGCTGCCAAAGCCCTAAAATGGCAGAATTTCCTCAAAGAAGTAGATGACCCACTTGAGAACAGAAACTCTGTTTCAATAGATGAGGTACATCTGATGTTCTATCCAACAATACCTCAGAACTAGGCACGGGGCCAGATAACACATCTCAAAATTAACTGCCAGTTTCTGTTGTAGGATCCTCTCCAGAATCAAATAGCCTCCCCATGAAGGGACCCCAGAGGCCATCTTACCTAGTTCCCTACCTAAGTAAATTGTATCTGCGTGAAATGGGAACCTACGCATTCTTGAGGATTTGTTTGAGATGCTAACAACGCTCATAGTAGAAAGGTGTTCGTGTCTATCCTCCAGCTTTCACGTTGCATTAGCAACATGGTTTCTCTCAGCTCTCTGCCAAAATGACAAACACCATAGATTCAAAGTTCTCACTGCCCCCCACCCCACCATGCCCAACAATCTATATGATTGGAATCTGTTCAAATCCTCAGATTGTGTATTCTTTCCTAACAAAGCTAGAAGCTTCTCTAGTAACATGGAGGATTAGATTGGAGCAGTGCAAGGTAGCTGAGAGAGGGGAATCATCTCTTTTAGGGGGTCTTTTAGAATCTTTCTAAGGCAGTAGCTTTCAAACATTTTTGAATCCAGACTCATTGAAAGAAATAGATTTTGCTTCATGATTCATTTTACACATACATAAGTATAACTGAAACGAAAATTCCACAAAACAATACTTACTTTTACTAAATGCAATTCAACTCTAGTTTACTTAGTTTCATTTTTTAAAAAAATGTTGGTCATCACATAAGGGAGTCATGAACACATACCTCTAGTACCTGAAAACCAAAGCCTTCAATCCCCATATTCAGCCTGGGCACGAAGAACTGAAACCACACTTTACTGTCTACATTAACGTGACTTTGCTATTCTACTGTCTTCATTAGCATGACTTTACTTTTGCAAGACTTCCCTGCCCAGGAAAATGGCATCATTGTTCATTATGAGGACATCCCCAACAACCAGGAAAACCCCATCAGCTCTTCAATGGAAAACATCAGTAGAGAGTTTAAAATTCCCTGAGAGTCTTTGAATCTCTCACATCAAAATTCTTGCCTTGCTGTTTCCACCAATCCTGGACTGTTCTATCGCAATTCTTACCTAACTCTAATCAAGTCCCTGTGTACTAGTAGGCCTCAAAAATATGAAAAGTTATTATGAAAACACTGTTTCAAGACTCATTCCTGTCTATAGAGTAAAAAGCTTGTACTTTGTAAACCTCGCCCTAATAGAAAAATCTGTGCTCTGTAACCAATGACCTTGTAATTGATTGTGTAAGCCCCCCAGCTGTCTGTAGTAAAATTTACTGTACTAGCCTCACTCAGGAAAGAATGCTCCCTGCCTTAACTGATGCTATCTGCTTCTGTAACCTTGCTTGCTCAAAGATTGTAATCGGTCCTGAGGCCAGGCAGGTGGTCTGAGGCAGGTCCCAGACCCCGCAGCTATGGAATGTATGATGTAATTATTTTTTCCACTATGTCGTGTTCAATGTCACGTAGCCCCCCCTCCAAATTAGTATAAAATCTTCTCATCTTTTCGGCTCTGGACTGCTCTCTGTGCAGCCGTCTGTGGTGGTACAGAGGGTAGTCACTGGCCAGCTAATAAAGACTCACAATTTGGCTCATTCGGCCTCAAGGTGGTGTTTCTCGCACTCTATACCATAACATTTGGAGGCCCCAGTGAGATCGCCCTGTTACCGGGGCACCTGATGACCACCGGTGCTTGGAGACTTGGTACGGGGCCGAGTGCCTGAACCTGGGGGGAGCTCCTGAGGAGGACTTTTCTCCTCAGCCCTGGGGAGGGCCAGACTACATGCCAGTTCCAAGTACCTTAAAAGCGCCTAAAAAGCTGCAGGACGAATCTTCTGTTTCTGTTCACCGGTGAGTTCTGTTCTGATCTGTTCTGTTGTCTCTGGGCCCATCTGATTACCCATGGGAGGCTGGATGCAGCTGAACTCCCAGGGTCGGGTTCCAAGAGGTGAGACGTCACCTGGAACTCCTGGTTTTCTGGTTTTCTGGTTCCCTACCATTCCCGTCTTCTACTTTCTTACTTCTCTGGTTTTATTCGGTGGCTCCTTAGTGTCTGTCCACAGCATTGTCTTTCCTGTCAGCGCTGCCTGCAACTGACAGACCGCGGTCAAGAACAACAAAAAATAACAAAAAGTGATATTGGCCAATTGTCTTACTGTTGTC
>RJWJ010043409.1:0-12611 GCA_004363605.1 Indri indri | reverse complement strand
ACCCAAGTGAAGGAGCTGAGAAGCAGGTATGAAAGAAGAAGAGCTAAGGATGAGCTGGGCCTCCCCAGGCAGAGAGAAAATAAGGGCTTGAAGGAAGAAATAAAGACATTTCATTATTTAGGTTGTGGTACAATGAGAAAGACATTTGGGTATTTTCCAAGTTCCCACTGGTGGCAACATGGTGCCTTGGAGAACTTCTTCTGTACTGAAAGTACACAAAGAAGCCATCCCACCACAGCCAGGCGAGATAAACAGCGGAGACCTGTCGTATGATCTTCACGCTCACTCATTTTCAGATGTATGCATCAAAGTACAGCATGGGAGAAAAGGTCGTTAAAGCTTTGGCATTTGCCAAACAACAAAGACAGGTATACACAGAATCAAAAACTTTTTTTTCAATTGTAATATAATATTTCTTCCTTGAAACACATACATACACCTGGTATATTGTTAAAATATGCCTATCCAAAAATCGTTTGCTACCTTTAAGCTACCTCAGGCTAATCTGTATATAAAACTTTGGGGAAAAAAAGTGTGTCTGACTAGCACTTTGTAAACATTCCATGCAATTTAAAATATTTATAATGGCTCAGGAGCTAGAGTTTGAAAAATAAAGACCAGTGCTTAGAACAGAGTTTTGCTTTGAATTTTAATACTACTCAGGATGCAATTACATCATAATACAATATATAATACAATAATTTTGACACCTGCAAAATTCATTTAAGAAATATAATAAAATGTGCTAGTTTTTTTACATAGCAAATATGAAATGGCAAATTCGTGTTATCCTAGATTTTAGCCTACTATTTCATATTTTCTTTCACTGCATATGTAGTTCATTCCATCTGTAGTATAGCAAATTATCACCTTTTAAAAAACAAGATTAACTACCCAATGTTTTTCTGCCTTGAAACTAAAAACTGCGCTGAAATGGAACAGGTTGCTCACCTAAAGGATATTATGCAGGGCTTCTGCTCATTTCCCAAAGTGAAAATTTCCACTGTGTTAATGAAATACATCAATTTAGCACAGCACATATCTGTTGTTGTACTTCATAGATAGTGGCAATGATTTATTTTTCAATTCGACTAAATTCTGGATAAAACTACGTGCGCTGACACCAACGTACAAGTTAGATGGTCCGATACAAAAATGTGGCCAGAGACAGATCTAACTCTATGATGGGAACTAAAATTTGAATGTTAAAAAATCTATATTTGAATATTAAAAACAATCGATCTCAAGGAGACAGAGTGTAGAATGATTACCAGAGGCTAGGAAGGGTAGTGGGGACAGGTGGGATAAAGTGGGGATGGTTAATGGGTGCAAAAATATAGTTTGATAGTTATTGTGAACTAAAATAAAACCTTAAAGCTTCCCCTCACCGGTTGACTGAATGGACCCCCTCCTGGCCAAGAGGATACGTTAAAACTGAATTGCCTGCCAGACAGAGGGAAGTCAGACATGCCTCATCATCCCCTCCTCCCTTCTTGGAGACATCCTTTGTAACTCATTAACAGGCCTCAGGCTATGCAAGACAAACCTGCAGGTCCTCAATTTACACAACAAATATGTATCTGGTGGCTTGTCTCTGATTAACAGACTTCCTTAAAACACTCGAAGCTTCATTTTTAACCAATTACAAGTCAGCGTCTTTAAAGCCACCTATAACCCTCAAGCCCCCACTTTGAGATGGCCCACCTTTTTGGGCCAAACCAATGTATGCCTTCCATGTATTGATTTATGACTTTACCTGTAAGTCCTGTCTCCCTGAAATGTATAAAACCAAACTGTAACCCAGTCACAGCAAATCCACTTGCTCAAGATTTCTTGGGTGTGGCTCCAGGTCATGGTCATCAAATTTGACTCAGAATAAACCTCTTTAAATTATTTTACAGAGTTTGGCTTCTTTTTGTTTGACAATAGAATGAACAATATTTGATAGCATGACAAAGCAACTATGATCAACAATAAGTTAGGGTATACTTTAAAATACTTAAAAGAGTGGAATTAGAAAGTTCCTAACACAAAGAAATGTTAAATGCCTAAGGTGATAGATACCTCAATTACCCTGATTTGATTAACTCACACTGTATGCCTGTGTCAACATATCACAAGTGCTCTATAAAGATATATAATTATTATGTACCCATAATAATTAAAAATAAAAAATTTTTAAAAATCTGTATTTGAAGAATACATTTGGTTGAGGACTTAGATGACACCAGATAAGACAACTGCACTTCAATATCCAAAATTGCACTCTTGGTTTTATATTGGTTAGAATTAAAGCAATGACTTGTAGGCTGGAATTCTTCCTGTCATGTGCAAATATCCTGAGGTTCGTTGCAGTGAAGGATGCTGCAACCAAGCAACCCCATCTGGAGCTGCACCGGGATTACTTGGCCGTCCTTGGCACTACTGTGGCGTAGGCTTGAGGTAGCTATTTAAAGTGGCATTCAACACTCGTGGTTGCGTCAGGAGTGACTCAACGAGAGAGAAGTGAAAGCATGAAATCCAGGGTGGCAATGACCTCTAGCGTCCTGAAACAAAATCTTGAGAAACCCATGAAAACACTTCCTTCTATTATTGGACCATTAACACTTCCTATGGATTTTCATGCCTGATCAGATCATCACAAAAGTTTATATTCTGAATGGGCCAACTGTCTTGTTTGGATGACAAAGTCGTATCTACTCTAAATTATCAAATACATGCTGAAGCTCATTGCATTTTTTTCTGCAGGTGGGTTCTTTATAATGTAACGTGCTCTAATAGAGAGATGGTAATGTATATAAATAACATGTATCACCCCCCCCACGCACACACGAACAGATTAATTCAGCTACCCCTCAGTGAGGCCTGCTGCTACCTGCTTTGCCTGCCCTAGACATAGAACCTTGATTACAAACATCAGTTGGATTCTCTCTCCTTCAGCTACCTGTCCTTAGCAATAGCCAGAAGAATTCTTTTACTTAAGGTCTTTTAAAGACATTAAAGGGGGTGACTTAAGGGGAAAAATACATTCATTTTATGCATTAGCTAAGGAGTTAACTTAAACTTAGATATATACACAGCCAAAAATAAATAATATATAGGTGCAAAATCTGGTATAGTTCTGATGTTAGTTCTTAGTGCTCCTAGAAAAGCTTTAGAGAGATGAAAGCAAACATCCTCCTCTTCGACTTTTCTATTTCCTGTCTCTGTGCTGTACTACACTTCTCTGTTGCCATTCATCCGTGAATAGCTGCTTTATTCTAGACTGGTTATGTGTGTGTTAAGGCTGGCATAGCAATTACAGAGACGTTTCAGTCTCCTCAAGTCCTTCAATGTTCCGATTATAAACTATAAAGTCATCGTCAACTACAGTCCAGGAGATAGGGGAAAGAGTAAGGCAGGGAAGGGATGGACGGTGCTGATGGACACAGGAAGGACAGCTTGCCTCCGATGCCCATGTGTTAAGTAGAACATGCAGGCTGTCGTGGCCTGGGGTCACCTTTATCCTTCTCTGTCCCACTGCAGAGGTAGAAAGGGTTTTAATGACCAAACAAGCTGTTAGGCAAGAATAATTTCCAGGCTGACTACTATCTGAAAACACTTCTATCACCTTTTAGAATATATAGACTATTTTTAATGAGGGATGTGTCCTGATAGCTTTATAAATCTCTACTATACCATATAATCTCCCCTATAAAAAAACAGTAACATTTAATGAGAGTTAGTATATGCCACGATGAGGAAAAAAACAAATTGGGTTAAGCTGACAGTGCTGGGTGGCCAGCTAAGCTCACCCACTATCAAAGTCACTAGCTCCTGCACAATAAGCTTAGATTATACATAATGCAGATTTATTCCTTGGCGCATTACAGATTGTTGAATGCCATAAAACTCTGGGGTTATTCCCAAATAGAATAAAACCAACAATGCTAAATCAATGCCCAAAACAAACAAAAAAAAATCTGTTGTAATCTATGGTTACTTCATGAATTGTATTTTAGCAGCTTTTTAAAAATACGTAACCATGTTTTGATGAAAATTCTTTTGAAATCAACCTCGTTAATTATTTTGAAAGCATCTTTTTTTAAAAAAAAATCATAATGGTCAATGCACATGGTTATACAAACGGAGTACCTCTGTTATGAATGCCTCTTACTTTGGGTCGGTAGAAATATTCACTAGAGCCAGACAGGTAAGTTTTTCTAATCACAAACATATTTTGTCTGTTTTAAACTCTATTTAAAAATTATAAGACTGTCATTTTTTAATGAAAATAATTTGAAACATTTTGTGGAAAATGAAGATTTCCTGGTGTTACTGTGGTGATTTAAAATCTATTTCTTCTAATTCTGTTTTTGGCTTTTATTAAGAATTCCTTTTTTATTTTTGCTATCTTATTTGAATGATTAGTATATGTATTTCTAGTAGGTTGCCTCTTTTGTGGAACAAGGTGAAAGTGTAGAGGAATTAAAAATAAATGAAATGCCCAAAGCTTTTTATTTTTGATGATTCAATTTATGCAATATTTTAACATTCAATAAAATATTCAATATTTTGTATGTAAAATATATAATCAAAGCTGGCTAATTCAACATTTTATAACAAACAATCTTACATTAACAGGTTCTCTGGGAAGAGATTATTTCATTTTATGCTGTATGCCAAATGTTTCTGTAAAATGTAAAAGCGACTGGTAAAAGGGAAAATTATCAGTGATATTCAAAATAGTCCCATGTTCAGTTCCAGTGCAACTAGCTGCTATGTATACCATATCACAATACTAATCCGTAATATGACTGTCAATATATCAACACTTATAAGGGATAACCTAGATTCTCTCTAATATGTTGGGGGTGAGAAGCTAAACAGTAATAACATAAATAAATATGGATGAGACAATCTTCTTGAGGAATCATAGCAATTTCATGTAATTATTAGATGAACTTTCAGATCAAAGTCTCACTAGAAAATATAAATGCTTAAAAGTAAGCAAATGGGGAAGCTATCTGAGTTTAAGGTATATGCACCACAGGAATTTTTTTCACAAACTCTTAGCACTTGGAAAGTATTTGTTTTTCTTCTTCCTTTTTTAATGGGAGATAAAGCTCAGATAAGAACACTTAATCAAAAACATTACTTAAACCCTTCTAGAGTCTTCTAAAGTGGAGAGCATTAAATATTGTGACCATTCCTTCGTAATAATTATGCTTACCTAAAATAGTAGATCATTCACTTTATAGTCTCTCACTTGAAATAAAGAAAACAAATCTGTTAACAACCAAAGCAGTGTACATAGATTTTCAAAGCCAGAATATTTAAGTACTGCCAATGTACTCTCTTTTGTAGTAACATTAAGTACTGTAGAAAAGGACTCTATAGTGGTTGTTTTTTACTTTGAAAGTGATAATTTCTGTACTTACTGAGGTTTAAAAAATCAAGCTTGAAAGGAATCTGAATGTCTTCTTTTAACATTAATGACAACCAATGATTTTTCGAAAGAGATGGAAAAACCGCTTGGAATTTAAGACTGGCCCTCTTCAGATGCAACCAAGAAGCAAGAAGGAACTGAAAAGTGCACGATTCTTGAGTAATTTCTTTTTTTCAAAAACAGTCTCTTGAAAGGTGATCATATACTTCATTGTACAAACTAGGACACTTTTAAGAGTGAAAAGAGATGCTATTAATAATTAGACTGGGACAGAAAGCATTAGCCAGGGCTATCTCTGCAAAACCAGGACCTATGGCACCCTAGGTCAGGGGATGTGGGGTGCGAGCTTTGTATGAACTGCCTCATCTTTTCTTGCCCTCCTCTCCCTGCTCAAACATGGCCAAGAGAGCAGAGTGGTAAGCTTTCAGGGCGGTCTTCCCAGGAAAGCAGAGAAGCACAGATCCAGAAATAAGACCACTGCAATAAAGAATAGAACATTTGAGACATCTTAATCAAAATCCAATGTTGTTTTCTATCTTATCTATTTTATTTTGCACACCTTGTTTCTTCCAGGTTTTTGACACGCTAGTCTGCATGGACGATATAGTTTAAGAAAGGAAGAAACATCTCCAAGCGAAACCTCCACAGACTGGCCAAGTTCTTTTAAACTCTATTTCCTGTTAACACCTCTGAACTCTTATGCTATGTTATTGGAAGAACGAAAACAGCTTAATCTGTGCAGCTGGGATGCAAAAAGGAGAGGCAAAGAAAGGACAATGGTAAACAGCCAACACAGAAACAGTGTGATTGTCACACTCATTAGTCCACTGCCAACGCTAGATAAAATGACACCACACAGAGGCGCCTCTACGTAGGGAGAATTCTGTGTGTGCGCACACAGCATCACTTCCTCTTTTTGGCCTATTTATGGTTTTAATTGCTATTGTTATTTTTTTTTTTTATCACTAAGGCAGTCATCAGAAAGCTAAATGAAGAGTCTTGTATAGCCAGAGTTGTTCATTTGACTGAATATAAGCACAGCAATTGAAAGTTCTGTTTCTTAAACTACAAGGAAATCATTTATGGCTCTGTTCCAATATCTTCTTTTTCTCAGACAAAGGATTATGATCCATATGCTATAAATAGAATGAGAATGTTATGCATTCTTTCCCCCTTGATGAGTACACAGGAGTTTTTGTTTTGTTTTGCTTTATTTTCTATTTACTATTTCCACAGCTTGAAAGTTCTATAATCTAATTTAGTTGGAAGAGGGAGTATGGCTCTCAAGGAGTTGTCACCAGCAGGGCAACCAAACAGGTGCCATCCTCTGGGAAACTCATAACTCTGACCCCCGGCTCTCCAGGGAGCCGGAGCTGCAGGCATAGATTATACATCACCAGCTGCCCCCTTGGTTCAAGGATGACTAAGGTCTCCCCAGCCCTTCCAATGCTTGCTTTAGGTGCTATGTTGCACAATGCCAACAATGATGAACAGGTGAATGGCAGCGGAAATGAGATGCAGGCAAGAAACAGGGTCATCGCCTTCCCTCTGTTCCATGCATTTTCAGTGGAAGCAATAGCGCCCCCAAGGGGAGAAAATTGGTTCTAGCGGGGAAGGGTGAAAACACTTAGATATTACAATCATCTGTGGTCCTTTGAACGCCATTCTACCGGGCAAAATCTTAGTCCCTCTTATTCCTTAGTATTTTGTTTCTCTCTTCTCATTAGGGAGAATTTAAATTGGCCTTAGTTTTTCTCTTTAGGGGGCTATTAATGGGAAAAAGTGGAGAAACATTTCTTTAGTCTATCATTCCCTTCTTGCCTTAAGCTAAAACACAGCCATTTCCTGAGGACACAAAGTTTAAATTTGAGGCAGTTTGTGAATGTGTGGCCCAGCTAAATGGGCCCAGGTGGTGGCTGGAACAACTCTCTGGGTTACCACGACATGGAATTTCTAGCTTTGGTATGACTTTCACAGGAATATGCAAGGGGAGGAGAAGGGCTTAACACAAGATGAGAGAGAGAGAGAGAGAGAGAGACAGAGAGAGAGAGAGAGAGAGAGAAAGAGGGAGAGAAGAAGGAGGAGGAAGAATTGGAGAATGGGGGGAAAAATGTAAGAGGAAGCAGTAGCTATGGATAAATGAGGATACTGAGCAGTGGGAAGCCCTCACTTGATCCTGCATCCTGCCCATCAAAGTTGCGGAGTGGCTCTGTCTGGTTTGGAAGGATAGACATTTGTTTTTGCAGATGTTGCCTTCTGCTGTTCTCATCCAAAAGGGTTGCTTATAGCCTCATTCTCTGGCCTGACACCCAGGTCAGCCTGTCATCTGGCACTGTCCACAAGCCACGCCCACTTACGCTCCCAGGTTGAGACCTGCCTCAGAGGGCTCAGCCACACCTGTCCGGGTTTGCCTGAAACCCAGCTGATTTCCTTCGTTCTTGACCTTGCTCAGACATCCAGAGTGAGGGCCCTGTGTGGTACCCATGAGTCTAGTTTCTTTCAGATCTCAAGTGGGCTGTGCTACTTCCCGATGGTTGTCTCGCCCCAAAGGCTGAGAATACCGCATGCCACAGGACACATTTCCCTTAATGCTTTTAAACACCTTTTAGACTGAAGTCACTGTATGCAATATTTACACGGGAATAGCTACTGCAGTTTCTTTGGGAAGAGGCCAAGGAAAAGAGAGGAAGATGCTTCAAATCCAGAGACTGACTAAATTACCCTGGCCTGGAAGAGGTACAGAATCAAGTCTAATTCCAATTCACTGCCCGGGAAACTGGCAGCCAGTTAAGCCCGTCTCCTACCCTCGCATATTCCTGTGAAAGTCATACCAAAGCTAAAGATTCCATGTCGCGGTAACCCAGAGAGTTCCAGCCACAGCCTGGGCCCATTCTGCTGGCCCACACATTCACAAACTGCCTCAAATTTAAACTTTGTACATTACCTCTATATGAGGGTATATACAGTCACCAAGATACACTCACAGGATAGAAAGAAGACAAAGTCCATCATTCAGATATATACTTAGGTTCCGTAACCATATCATACCATAACCCAGAGAACTAAGAAATAACAATTTCTATTACCTATCATCATATTTTGAAAAGTATGATTATATTATGGTCTTTTATATATGCATGGAAATGTTAATTTGTTAAATATAGACATTTCAAGGCTATACAATGTGGCATATTAAGCCTTGTTTTGGATTTTTTCTCCCAGTTATTAATATACTACAACTTTCAATTAATATGTGACACCAGGGATCATGTTCGGTAAGAGCTGATTTGTTACTGTCACGGTCATACCCAAAGACAAAGTATGATAGGTCAACGGGCCTTGCAAATAATTTTGTATATCATAGTGGATACACATAGCATGGGCTGAACAATTGTCACTTAATTGATTATGGAGTATTTATTCCATATCAAAGAATAGATATTTCAATCTATTATGGAATATCTAATAGAAAGAGTCAAGTTTTTCCTTCTTTGGTAGGTATTTGGCAAATAATCTTATAACTTTTAGACTTTCTTTATTACAGAAACATTATAGATAAACTATAAAGTATAGAAAAAACAAAGGAAAGAAAACCAGATATTTTCAATGATATGAAATCCTGGGTTAGTATAAGAGAATATTTTTTAAATTCTGGAGAGAAGGGAGTATCTGAGTGTCTACTTTAATGTGTATAGCACAGATAGAGCATATGCTCAACTAAATTACCAAACTGAATATGCAATAATTGAAAAGGCAAAGTAAACTGATATTCTCCCCCTAAAATACCTTACCTCCTAAGCAAGTAAGGATGAACACATAGATTCCCATCATTGTTACACAAGAGCTTGACAGCATATGAAGGAGCCTGATATACCCATAACACAAAGTAAATAGTGAGGGCTAGAACGTCACCCTATTGCAGCTGTAATAAACATCCTTGTTCTTAAGTTGTGAAAATACTATTCGCACATACCTACATTAGCATTCATGCCCCTCACCAAGAATCATTCCAGAAAAAAATCAAGTTTTATGACATGAGAAGAGTACAGGAAAAGGTAGTGGTTTATAGAAGACATCATACAGAGCTATTTTTAAAAGGCTCTAAAAAGGCTCTAAACCTCAGATAAATGAACAATACTTTCACTAAACTACTATATAATCAAATGTAAATAATTTCCATAATATTTCATCATTTAAACAGGGAGGAAAATGTAGACGTTTAAAAAAACAAACACAAATCCTTTATGAAAATTTAGTAAAGACTCCACTAAAGGTAGCAAAGATTCACTTAACTTGATTAATAATTTGGACACAAATTTACTGTTTGTAGCTACATAAAATTTTCATCCACAACCAGTGTCACTGGCTGCTGGTATAGTTTGTAGGCAGATACCTTATCTATACATACATATGTTATTTGAAGGAAGCTTAAATAATCTGATGCATAGGGGTATATAATGGTATACTTTAACAATAGGCCATTGTCATCATTACCTTCTTACAGATCAAGGTGGCTACTACTTCTAAAATTTACAGATTAAATGAACTCCCTTGTCTGGAAGTCAGATTATTGTCCCTACTCTATCCTTACTAGAAATTCTTCAGAAAAAAATACATACATATTTAAAATTTCTTCTATGACTTAACTTTAGATACATGTTAATAACATCGTTATGAACAAATAAGCCACATTAACCTTTCAAATTTTCTTTGATTTAGCTGCTTTATTTTTACATAGTTAGCTAACTTCCTCTGGAACTTTTGATGGAAAAACAATTTATTCCTCAGTTGCCTAAAGGCTTCAAAGAATTCATTTAACACCCACAATACCCACTTAAATCCGTGTCTCATTCACTTTCAAAATTCACTCCATATTTTTAGTAGTAACTCAAATATGTAACCAAACACTTGATATCAGAAGGAACCTGATATCAAGCCTTTCTTAATCAAAACCCACAAATGCAGCATATCTATTTCCTTCTTACAGATAAAACAAAAGTAAACGAATTATTTATAACTACAAAAAACCTACTTGAAATCTTCCATTTGCCACAAAATATGCATTTCTCCATTATGTACATCAGAAATACATTTTATTTCACTTAGGTGCACCTGCTGGCTGGAAAGTAAAGTGCCTTTAGAAGTCAACCAGAAACAAAACTGAACAGTGTAAGGAGCAGCTGCATGATCGTCTGCATTAGCTGATTATTTACATTATTAATGTGTTGTCCATTATCATGTAGAACCTTAATTTTTGGTCAAAAGTCCCATATGGTCCATCATATTTCTATAATAATTACTGTTTATAAGAAGGAGGATATTTGAAGAAACTGTAAGTAATCAAAAGAATTCCTATGATGATACACTCTTCCCTTCTCCATTTTCATCTGTTATGCACAAAACATGGATACTATGCTCCTGCAGCTAAAGATGGCTCTTTTGACTTTTTACTTATCATTCATACTGTAATACAGAACAAAATATATGGAATGAAAATTGGTTTGAGCTAACCCTGAAAGCTCTCGATAAAATTAGATAAACAGAAGCATGCAGTTGAATTACATACTAAAATTAGTGACAAAAATTTACTCTGAGATTTAGATAAATGCACTGGAAAATTACGAATTTACCTTCACTTTAAGCAAATACTTGATGAACTCTGAGATATGGTAATACCTCACTTGTGAAACAGTTATGCACCAACAGTCAGAAATAGTATCATTAGAGGAGCCCCCACAAGGTCAATGGACATACTCCGGGCCTTGACTCCTTCCTCGCACAGCTTAATAAAACAGTCCCGTCCTCATGCACGTACCACCAGCTCTGAGCTACACAGGCCGACGCTGTCCTCTTTCCCTGAACCTCCACAGAACCAGGCCAAGAGGCACCTCCTCTAATGCCAACGACAGCGCATTTCCCTTTATTCAGGATGGAGGCCAGGCCCTGGTCTTCTGCCAGACTCGGTGGCTGAGGGGTCTGAGCTAGGGCTCTCTCCTCAGCCTCCAAGCCAGCAACACCATATAGACGGCACCAGGGAAACCAGAACTCTCTCTCACACTGTGTGTCCTAGGCTTCTTCCTACAGATGATAATACTTATGAAAGGGTAATACCATTTGATGACATTACAAGGAAGAATAACTATAATTGACCAAATAAGATTTCGGAAAGGATTTTTCACTATCTGTGTAGCCACACCGTATTCTGTCTTATCAAAACAAGGAAGAAAATTACCCTCTCTGGAATGTAGGTAGCACCTTTTCTGAGCACGCACAGGCAAGCTACGCCCCGCTTTTCATACCTTTGCAGCCACTGACGAGTTCGGTTTCTCCAGCAAGTCCCACAGTTTCTTCCTTTTTTCGGGGCAGCAGGTATTATCGAACTCTTCTCCCTCTCGCTCTCGCATGGTCTCTGCCTCTCGCCTCAGTTCCTCGTTCATTTGTTCTTTCTTTTGGTGATACCTGGCTTGGCAGCAGGACTCTAAGTAGATCTCGTCGATCCCCCAGTAATCAAGCTCTTGGCCGAAAGAGAGCGCGCACATTTCTTCCATCATGTGCAGTTTCCCCGTCCGGTAGAAATTTAGGATGGAAGTGAAGGCTCCCGGATGCCGATCAAAGAAATACTCGTTCTCGCTCAGATTGTAGTCATCGCACACCTCCAGGAGGCTCTCGTGTGTGTTGCAGTCTCGCAGCTTCCCCAAGCGCGTCCTGGGCAGCCTGTCCAGCGTTCTCCACAGGACTTCGTGGTTGAGGCCCCCCACGTTGATCTTAACTCTCCGGGAGCACGTTTTGCTCCTGATAATGTCCACAGGCTCTGGAGGAAGAGAAAGCGTTGACCTCGAAGTCTTCCTGTTTAAGCCGGAAGGAGCCTTCTCTGCCATTTTGAACCGGACGGAGCCGCAGGGCCGGGGTCCTGAAGAACGAGGTCAGCTGCAGCGGTGTCCCTCCGGGGAGGGCATCGCCACCGACACGCTGCAAGAAAGCAATAACCATTTGGTTACTTGCATTTTTCTTAGAGTATTTTCTATCCTATGGGATCATTTTGTTGTTACAACCAGGAGGTATAACGTTAATTACTGAATATTTTTGGAGATATAAATCTTTGCTGTAGGATATAAGAAAGGGGAAGAAGGCAACACAATGTTGTAGAACATAGAAGAGGCTACATGTTCAATCGCATATACCT